>CM054134.1:118142083-118319583 GCA_028751875.1 Rapana venosa
ATGCACCCCAGTGCGTTAGGACTAGTATAGCGATTTAGACAGTCACAGGAGCACCAATGCAACAGAGGGTGGTGTGTGTGTGTGTGTGTGTGTGTGTGTGTGTGTGTGTGTGTGTGTGTGAGTGTGTGTGTGTGTGTGGGTGGTGTGGGTGGTGTGTGGGGGGGGGGGGGGGGGGGGAGGTAGCTTTTCGCAGTTACTCAACTTACTGTGGTAGCACGGGTATGTGTGTGTGTGTGAGAGAGAGATGGGGGGGGGGGGTAGGGGGTAGGGGCGCGCGACAGAAAGACACATTTCAAGAGAAAGAGATATATATGATAGACAAATAATACTATATATACAGAGAAAGTGACAGAGACACAAGTGATCTATTTATCTACAGAGAGACAAATCAAGCAGAGACACAGAGCGAGACCAGGTCTTTGATTACACAAAACCCGTGTACAAAATAGCCCCCCACAACCAGCACCTCCCCACACCTCCCCACCCCCACAAAGCTCTTTACAGGCACACCTGTATGTCCTATAACAACAAGACGATTCCTGGACTCGCCCCGGCCGGCCCCTACCTCTCGATCTTCATCATTTTCCGGACAGTAAAGGGTCAAAAAAAAGGTCAAGCATGCACTGACCCTCCTCTGCCCCCCTACCCCCCTCCCCCCCAAATCTCCCTCCCACCCCGCTTCCTTTGAATCTATCTGTCAATCCGCGGGTGGTCATGCTCTAGCGCGTTTAGTGACTAAGGCAGTCTAGATGCCCGATAAGTGTGTGTTTGTGTAGTTGTGGTTGTGGTGTGTGTGTGTGGGTGTGTGTGGTTGGTGTGTTTGTGTGTGTGTGTGTGTGTGTAGAGAGAGAGAGAGAGAGGGGAAACAGAGACAGAGACAGACAGACAGACAGGCAGCAGACAGACGACAGCAGGCAGGCAGCAGACTGACAGACAGACAGAGAAGACGACAGGCAGACTGACAGGCAGAGACAGACAGGCAGGCAGAGACAGACAGGCAGGCAGAGACAGACAGGCAGGCAGAGACAGACAGGCAGGCAGGCAGGCAGACAGAGACAGACAGACAGGCAGAGACAGACAGGCAGGCAGACTGACAGACACACAGACAGACGGACAAGACAGCCTGCGGCTGTTCCGTGGAGCGAGGTCATTAATTCTGTTTTTCAGCCTGACCGGTGGGCAGGTACAGAAGATCAGGGTCACCTGATTAATCATCATCATTCTATGCACGCTTAGACGCGCTGACGCGCTAAGCGCACGCACACACACACACTGCTCCAGTCCACAAAGCACTGGTAGAGAGAGTGTGTAGACGAGATGCAAGCCCCAATATCACAGACAGGTAAACGGTGTACACAGGTCTACTTTCAGGTTTGTTATTACCCCCCCCCCCCAACACACACACACACACACACACACACATACGCACCCAAACCCCCACCAAACAAAAAAACAAACCAACCTTACAGACTATTGACACGTGTTATAGGTTCCTCGACAGATTTAGCGTTAAGGTTTTTCTTCTCTTATTTTTTTTTCATTCTTGAATAGCACTACTCCACTCCCCTCCCCCCGCCCCCCCCCCCCCCCCCAAAGAAAACAAAAACCAAACACACAGAGACACAAACCAAAAAACAACCAAAACCACCCACACAAAAAATCCAATTATTATCACAACTAAAAGTCAACTTGTAGACTTCCTAAATTACTGTAAACAAAGGTCATCTCATTCACAAAGTGCTCATAAGGAAAAAAGGAGTAATACACACTAAAATAACAAAAAAGTGTGGTTTGGGGGTTGGGATTTATCCCCCCAATCCCCCCCCCCCCCCCACCGAAATCGTAGCTGTTACCATCAAAAAAAATTGGGGGAAATACCACCACTCAAAAAAAAAAAAAAGGGGGGGGGGGGGGAGGGAGAGAGAGGATACCTCATCACAAAGTTAGCTGTGTACAATGCCCTCATTACTAATTGTTGGCGGGGTAATTACTCTAGTACCCACAGAAACTTCACTTTAAAGAAGAAAAAAAAGGAGCTTATATTCACCATCTGAGCTGTGTGTAGAGCGATTTAGTGTATGTATAGTGTAGTGTAGTGTAGTGTAGTGCGTGTGTTTGCGCGTGTGTGTGTGTGTGTGAGGAGGAAGGGTGTACTCCCGCACATTTCCACCATATACCAGTTTTAATTATTGCATCAGCTAGAAACTGGTGTATAATGCAAAAATGCGCGCGGGTGCATCCACCCCCCCCCCCCCCCCCCCCCCACCCCCAACTTCCACCACACACTACTAAGATGCTGCTGACAGCCAGAAAGGAATGCCAGCCAGCCAGCCAGCACGTAAGGTAACGGGGAATGCACAGAACCATAGATTCTGTGCGGTGAGGGAGGCAGAGTTAGAGATGCTGTTTTAGACTAGCCTAGCCTACATGCCGTACATTCATAACATGACTCACTGACGAGAGAAGAGAGGCCAGACAAGACAGGCTCCAGCTAAATGAATATGCCTTTTAATGTCTGCTTCCTGTACTGCCAGTTTTTGTGTGTGTGATAACTTTCGTATGGAAGATGTGTGCTAGAATGTAAACATACACCGGGCGTGTGCGTGCGCGCGCGCGTGTGCACACACGCGCGCACGCACACATGCATGCACGCACACACATCACTTTTTGTGAAGAGACGTAAAATTGAAGACCAACACACACACGCCACCACACACAACACACCACCTACAACAACACAAACACACACAACACACAGTGACAGATAGAAACCGAAGGAAGGAAAACGGGTCTCATTTTATGAGGGAAAAAAAATGCACAAAAACGTGATATTTTTGTTGAATGTGCGTTTTAACGTCATGGCAGAGAGAGAGACAGAGACAAAGCAGAAACTGTGATAATTAACTTTCAAACCTGGAACCCATTCCTATTTTTACATCTGATGTATGGCAATACTGCATGTAATAATATTACCACAGCAGAGAGAGCAGGGGGGGGGGGGTAGGGAGATGGCACAGGGTCAGAGGAGAGAGAGAGGAGAGAGAGAGATAGCAGCGGTAGCAAACCTGTTGGGAGCCTTACTGGGCTGCTACTAGACTAGGCCTAGGCTCTAATGACTGCCAGACCTCCAACAACTACCTCAGTTTGCCTTCCACAGTCAGCAAGCAGCAGGAGTAGTTAGGCTAGTATAGAAACATCTGGCCACAGTGTCGGAATGGAAGCAATGTGGTGGGTGTATGTATACATACATGTATACAACATACAACAGTGTGAAAGTGGTCCATGTAGGTCTAGTATCGTCTAGGGGCCCTAGGCCTAGTGGGCTGATGATATGATGTCAGCCTATGTGGTAGGCTAGCCACCCTCCTCTCCGTGGACCACCTTTCATTCATCTTTTGTTACATAATAAACTCTGCACTGTAGCGGCAGGCATCCCCCCCCCCCCCCCCCCTCTCTCTCTCTCTCTTTCTCTCTCTCTGGGTGGACGCTTCTCTGTTCTCGCCTCCCTCCATTGCTACCGATTCCTTTTGACTGAGTCTATCTGACCACCACACGAAAAAAAAAAAAGGGGGGCGAGGGTTGCCTACATTTTAAATGCTTTTTGGGGGAAGGGGGAAGTATAACAACAATGACGATGATAATGATGATGATATCAATGGTGATGATGGTGATAACTCTCTCGGCAGAAGTCGAGGGCACCATTGAGCGTACAAACTCGATCACAAGTCGGAGCAGAGCAAAGCAGGGCAGGGGCTGGCTCTGTGCAGTTGAAACAGGTCTGTACTATCTGTTCACATAAATATACACACCCTTGTTGCTGCAACTGTATCCCTTGTTACTGGAGGAAACCTGCAGAAACAATCTGTTGTTGCCTGCCCTCCCCGCCCCAAGCTCTGTTCTAGAATCAAAAGAGAAAAAAACCACCCCCAAAAACCCCCAGTCGCTGCAAACTGCTTTAGTGGTGGTGCCTGAAACAACAGCCACAGTGCTAAGGAAACTACGAAGTCTGTGTAAGCTCACAGTGTACCGTGTACTTTCAAAAAGAAATCGTTTGGCTAGAAGTTCTGAGAGGCTATCCGTCTTGTGACAGACACAATATCTGATTCGTCGGTTTGAAATATGATAGCAGCGTCTGGTGAATCAGACTATTTTTTCATTTTTTAACGATCGACCTTCCTGGTCAATTTCAAGTGCAGGCTCGCCAGTGCCTTCATTTAAAAAGTCTAGAGTGCGACAGTCGTCATTTTATACAAGTGACAACAAACTTGAAAGAAAACCCCATGAGAAAGGACCTCGAAAACACCTTTTTAAGACGGGAAGTTAAATTCTTCATCTTCGAACGCCCAGACAGCAATTATTGTTGTCTGTCATATGAGCGAAAATGCGTTGCGCTGCCGTTAAGCGCCTGACAATCAGGCCCAGTGCCCCTTGCCTTCGTCTGACTATTTTCTCATGCAGAAGATCCATCATGCACACGTAACAGATCACGCAATAATTCATGTAAGCGTTTGGTGGGTTATGGAAATTACAAACATACCCAGCATGATCCTGCACCTGGAGAGTGTGGTGAGCTCCGCCAGGCTGGACATACCCAAGAGATATGGTTGAAAATTTAAGTGCCGAGTCTCAATGCCTCTCTAAGGGATTGTTTTGGTTTCTTTTTTGTTTCTTGGGAGTGTGTGTGTGTGTTGTGTGTGTGTGTGGTGTGTGTGTGTGGTGTGTGTGTGTGTGTGTGCGTGTGTGTGTGTGTGTGTGTTGTCAATGTCGCGCGTTGTGTCGGCGTCGTTGGGCAGTGCGTGTGTGATGCTTCAATAGTGTGTTTCAATCAGATAACGAAGACTTTTTTAAAATCAGACAGTCCTGGCACGTTGAATTCTTCAAACATCAAAATTCTAATTCATGATAAACTTTTTTAAAATACCAGACCGGTTTCTTCAAATATCAGATATATGCTGAACTTTTTAAGAGCTTGAAACCATGCTGCGCATGATCAAATCTTCCATTCACCAACAATTATTCATTTCATAATCATGAAGCTTTCCGTCAAACAACATCAAACAAACAAACAAAACAACAGTATACATACAAACTGGGAAACAAAAACAAAAAAAACCTATGTGGTGATTCCCCCCTTTCTCTTCTATTAATCTCCAAAATTTTACTAAGCCAACTATGTGTGTCATTCTTCACTTTAACGTCTGCAAACTCAGTGATATTAGAAGTGTGTGTCTGTGTCTCTGTGTGTCTGTGTTTTTTTTTCGTTCCTCGGCTAGAGCTCCGAGGTTCACCAATGATGAGAGTTATACATAATTATGCGACCGTTCGCCCCACCCCCATCCCACCATTTGGGTAGCCGCTATTGCGACTTCGGGAATGACCTAGTGTTTGAAGTCATTGGTGGTGGTGTTGTGCGTTCCCCAGCTTAACATCCTGGGCGGTAGGTCACCCAGAATAATCATGCACTCTGCCCCATCTGGGAATCATCCCTATGACCACAAGTAGGCTACAACACTGGACCAGAAGAAGACTGCTGCCTACCGTAGTGTATGGCAGTATTAGAAGCAGCCATACTCCGACTTCTGAGGAAGAAAGTCACTGCTATAATATACCCCCCCAAACTCTCCGTGAGGCCCTGTAACCGGGCGCGCGATGTTCATTCATGTCAGGAAAAGTCAGCAAGGAACTCCGCGCACACACACTTCATTACGGAGTGTACACACTGAACGTTTCGGAGAAACCCATAAGAAAACGTTGCATTAGGCCTAGGCCTAGGTGCACTTGCAGGGTTTAAAAGCTAAATATGTAGACAACTGACACCGTTTCTCACGTGGTCAAGCACCATAATGCTGACCAAGTCAAGTCAAACGAAAGAAGGGGATGGGGGAGGGGGGATGGGTGTGGAGAGATGAAGAGGGCAAGAGTGGAGGGGGCAAACGGGAGCTGTGTCAGATCAAAGGGCTTCCTTTCGTTAAGTAAGGTAAGGGGAAGCAGCTCCCTGGGTTTGGGTCAGATCAAATGATTGTCCCCAGTGACACTGTACTGCTGTCGGCCTTTCAATTTCATAGACTTGCGAAGATATGAATGATGATGAATGAATGTGTGTGTGTGTGTGTGTGTGTGTGTGTGGTGTGTGTGTGTGTGTGTGGTGTGTGTGTGGTGTAGTGTGTGTGTGTGTGTGTGTGTGTGGTGGTGAGTGATGGTGAGTGAGTGTAGTGAGTGTGAGTGAGTGAGTGAGTGGTGTGTGTGGTGTGAGTGAGTGAGTGAGAGAGAGGAGGAGGAGAGAGAGAGTGAGAGAGGAATTTGAAAGAGAGGAGAGAGAGAAGAGAGAGAGAGAGAGAGAGAGAGAAGAGAGAAGAGAAGAAAACAGCAGCAGTAGCAGCAACCAGCTGGTATCAATTGATGTTGGAGACTGTACTCTGTAATACTGCAGTCTAAAAGTTTCACTGGTAAGTGTTATACTATGGGCCAACCGTAGAATCATTTCCACCAGGTGACGAGAAGCTGTGGACCACAATGAACATTTTCTTGACTATTAGATACTTTTCCTGATTAGAATTTAATAAACAAACAATACTATGACCATTTGGGACTAAATCAGTCTTGTGTCTTTAAAAACCAGTGGTGGGGGTGGTACGTGTACGGGGTTTGTATTTAGTAGTATAGAAAGTAGTAGTAGTGTATATTTAAGTAGTAGTAGTAGTATGGTGGTGGAGGGGGTGGTGCGCGGCGGCGCACAACAGCAGCATTTGATACGTTATGAACGTATTCAATCTGTAGGTATGGATGTATGTAGGCCTATCTTACAGCCCCCAACCACCCACCCATCCCACCCACAACTTTAAGGCCACACTCGGGTGCACGAATCAGGATTGATTCACTGTCATAAAAGTCACAGATGATGACCCTCTCACTCCTATAAAGATCCCATGCATGGGTCAGTGTAGATGAAAAAGATGTGCGCGAAAACTTACTTCTCCACCAAAGAACAACAACACACACACACACACACACACACCACACACACACACCAAAAACAAACACACACAACACAACACAACACAACACAACACCACACAAAAGCAAGCCAACAGGTCATGCTGACCAACGACATTGTGTGTCAAGTCAAATCAACTGTTTAGGTTATTTCCTGATGGTACACTGAATAAGCAATGTACTAGCTTTTTTTTCCCCCCTTCATTAAGCCATCTACCTAAGAACAAAAACAACTTTATCAATAATATTCAACTACAACATTGTGTGTATGTGTGCGTGCGTTCGTGTCAATACATACACGTGTATTTGCGCCCTGTGTGTGTTGTGTCAGGAGGGAGAGGTTAAAGCACGTGCGCCCGATGAACCGGGGGGGGGGGGGGGGGGGGGGGGGGGGGGGGGGGGGGGGGAGACCTGGTGGGGGGGGGAAAAGAAGTGGACTTGTAAAGATGTATGGACTGACTGGTGAGTGACCTGTGGGTGACCTAGCAAGCGGCCTCTGCAGGCGGAGTGGTGGTAGTAGGCTACCATGGGCCGGGGGAGGTGAGGGCAAAGTAAAGGGCTTGTATTGTATTGCGGCAGAGTGGTGGGGTAGTGGTGGCGTGGTGACTAGCCGGCCTACACTAGTGACTGAAATAATTGATGACTGCCCTACTACTAACAGACAGACAGATAGATAGACTGTGTTAGGCTAGTGTGTAGAGCTGTCTGTCCTTTCCGTTCCCTCTCTCTCTCTCTCTCTTCTCGGTAATGGCCTGCTTAGCCTAACCCCCATTTTTCCATTCTTTGCTCTTGTTCCTTCCCATCTATTCCCTTTGTTCCTTCAAGCCGATGGCGAGGTGTAGGGTGATTTGGGGGGGGGGGGGGGGGGGGGGGGGGGGGGGGGGGGGGGGGGGGGGGGGGGGGGGGGGAGAAGTTGATTGGTTGTTTTGTCTGTCTGGCTTGTCCTCTAACCCCCCCCCCCCCCCCTCTCACTGTTCTGTGGTGGTGGTGGTGTGGTGGTGGTGGTGGTGTGGTGGTGTGTGTGTGTGAGAGAGAGATGAGAGAGATGATGAGAGTTGTGTAATGTTGCTGCGCGCGCGTGGTTACGTGTGTGTTGTGTGCGTGCGGCATGTGTAAGTGGTGAGTTGTGGTTTTTTTTTTTAAAAAATATTTTATTCTTTTATTTCGAGGATAATGGAATAAGGCTCTCGTGGTTTTTTTTTGACAATCTGTCCCCGTGTGTATGCAGTTTTTGTAAAATTTGTTTTCCTGTTTGTGTGATGTGCCTTCTAGTGTTACCCGCGATCGTTTCGCTGGAGTGTGCGGTGGCTATGCAATGGGTATTTTGCTAGGGACGCAGACATGTCGCATTAATACGAATGAATAAGTATATTTATGACAATCAAAATACGTGGTTTTTACTTATACACACACACACGGAATGTATTGTATTTGACCCAAATCAATATAGTATGGTACAGGTTAATGGTAACACTTAAAAGAAACAGAAAAAGAAAAAGGGGCAAAAGGTCCGATCTGGTGGGTGGGTGGCATGTGTGTGTAGTGCATGTGTTTGTACCGTGTAGGTGTGTGCGCATATGTGTGTGCAGGTTGCGTGCGTGTATGTGTCACCTCGGCGCGCACGCGCGCGTGCGTGTGGGGAGTGGAGAGAATAGTCAGGGAGGTCTGGAATGGGGTTGGTGCGACCTGTGGGAGCGGAGAGTGCTTTGTGTGATTCTTCTAACCGCCTGGGGAGAGGTAAGGCAGGCCTGGAGGAGCTTCACGGTCCTTCTAGGGATGTCAGGTAGTACTGGTTACAATTGCCCCTGCAGCCTCTGACCTTAACACACAACTACCGCTACTAACATTTGTGGGCAGCCACGCTTTTTCTTGTGGGTTTTTGTGGTGGTGTTTTTTGTGTGTTTGTACCTTAAGTAGGTAATGTCCTCAACTGGTCAGACTGTTAAAAATAAAGAACTTCTCCTCGCCCCCTTATCTGGCAACTTCGAGCGGATAATTACCATACCGTATTTGGTTGTGGGAAAAAAAACACCACGATGGCGTTCGGGTTCAAATGTATTTATCACTTCGACATTGAGATCAATGGATCTTTGACGTTACCCCTTGCTATAATTGTAACAATTACACCACCATACTTTGTCTTCTACTCAGGTCAAACTTTAATTTTCCGGTAGTTTGGGGGTTAATCTTTCTTTTTTTATTTTATTTATATTAATTTCTCTCTCCCCCCAAAAACAGCATTAACAACAAAAACAACAACAACAAAACCAACCAAAAAAAAACACCAACAAAACACCACAACTCGGCTAGAGCTTCAAGGTTCCCCAAGTGTGAGATTTTTCACATATTACGCGACCGGTTTTTTCCCCGCCATTAGGGTATCCGCGCCCCACTTTGGGGAGTTAGTTGGGAACTGAACCTACAACTTTTGCCAGAGCAAGCCCCCGCACCTGGTCGGGAGGTTACCTGCAACTGTCGTTGGGTTCTTTTACATTGCACAAGTTCGTACAGGGACACAGGTCCGACACTGGCCAGGAGTTGTCCTCCGACAGCCTTGACGTTCAGTCCGGACCCCCCCCCCCCCCCCCCCCCCCCCCCCCCCCCCCCCCCCCCCCTCCCCCCCCCCGCTCAAACTGGGAATGACAGGGCCGGGCTTGCTACTGGAATCGAACCCAGAATACCTTCATGGTTTACTTGATAGCAGGGTGAACGACTTTACTTAACCATTCATGCCACTTCTTCTTTCGATATTCTTTATGACACGATATTTTTGGAGTTTAGATCTTGTCCTTTATCTACCGGTGTGCGCCCCCCCCCCCCCCCCCCCCCCCCCCCCCCCCCCCCCCCCCCCCCCCCCCCCCCCCCCCCCCCCCCCCACCCCCCCCCCCCACCCCCCCCCTCCCCCCCCCCCCCCCTCCCCCCCCCCCCCCCCCCCCCCCCCCCCCCCCCCCCCCCCCCCCCCCCCCCCCCCCCCCCCCCCCCCCCCCCCCCCCCCCCCCCCCCCCCCCCCCCCCCCCCCCCCCCCCCCCCCCCCCCCCCCCGCCCCCCCCCCCCCCCCCCCCCCCCCCCCCCCCCCCCCCCCCCCCCCCCCCCCCCCTCCCCCCCCCCCCCCCCCCCCCCCCCCCCCCCCCCCACCCCCCCCCCCCCCCCCCCCCCCCCCCCCCCCCCCCCCCCCCCCCCCCCCTCCCCCCCCCCCCCACCCCCCCCCCCCCCCCCCCCCCCCCCCCCCGACCCCCCCCCCCCCCCACCCCCCCCCCCCCCCCCCCCCCCCCCCCCCCCCCCCCCCCCCCCCCCACCCCCCCCCCCCCCCCCCCCCCCCCCCGTTCAACACAAATGGTGAGATTTTGCGTATGCCACCGTTTTCTTCCCAACCATAAAGGTAGCCCCATTATTCCGACTTCGGGGCTATGATAATTATATCTGTGTTTGATATTATTAAGGCAATGGTTTGATATTATTAAGACAATGTGCTGAGCGGTTTTAAACATAATTTCTGGTTACTTATGGACAGGGTTCGTGTTGTTCAAAAACGTTTCTGTACCAGTTAGCGACAAGAAAACCACTTAACGACAATACAAAACGCACATGCTGCCGCCGAGGCAAAGCAGGCACAAGGCAGGTAAAGCCAGGCAGGTATACATAGCTCAGGTGTGGTGGTGGTGGTGGTGGTGGTGGTGGCACAGTCGTCAAGGGCGTACTAGCGGGAACCGTGTGTAGCGTACAGAGTTCTCTCTCCTCTCCTCTCCTCTCCTCACCTCACTCGCTGACTCGTGCCGTAGGCAGATAGACGGCACGTGCGGCCTGTTTAGCCCTCTCCTGTTTCACGTGCGCGCGTGTCCTACATTTGTTATATACTGTATACCTGTCTATGTGCCTGTGCCTGCTTTTAGTGTGTGGAAGCACACGTATCATATCTGTGGTTTTGAGTTGGTTTAGGTGATAATTATTAGGTTATCGGTTGTTGTTTTGGTGTTTTTTTCTTCTTTTTCTGTTTTTGTGTGAGCGTATCTGTTATAATAAATACTGCTTTGTTTTTGTAAAAAAAAAAGAAAAAATCCCCACATGGATGTACATATCTGGTCTGTTGACTAGCTGGAAAATCGTGAATGTAGGTACGTGAGAGACCTTTTTTGTATCTGGTATGTTTTGTCTCCTTGAGTGGAGAGAGAGAGAGAGAGAGAGGAAGAGAGAGAGAAGAGAGCCGAGAGAGTGTGTGTGTGTGTGTTTGTTGTTGTGTGTGTTGTGTGTATGAGGGACGAGAGGAGAGACGAGAGAGAAGAGAGAAGCGAGTAGAGCGAGTGAGAGAGAGGAGAGAGAGAGCGAAGCGAGCATATGTACGGTAGTATGAGGGTGTGAATTTGGCTGCATTGCGTTCTCGTTAATATCTATCATAAATAATAGAAGCTCAACCACATTAATGAATTCCAACTAGGGGGCAACCAAGTATTCATTAAATTAATGAATGTCTGTGAGTGCTGTGCGCGCGCGCTGCGCGCGCGCGCGCGAGGGGAGAGAGAGAGAGAGAAAGAGAGAGAGAGAAGGAGAGAGAGAGAGAGAGACCGGCAGACAGACAGAGAGACGACCAGGACTGACAGAGAGAGCGACAAATCAGACCGAAAGAAGCAGGGAATGAAAAGATAATGTACTGCCAGTGGTGTCGGTGCAGTGATGATGATGATGTCCTAACGGGTGGCAAGAGTAATGGACATCTGCATACCGCTCCAGCTCCCCCCCCCCCCCCCCCCCCCCCCCCCCTCATCCCCCCCCCCCCCCCCCCCCCCCCCCCCCCCCAATGCTCCTGTCCGCTGGTTCCGTATTCTGAATAGAGTTAGAATACAGCGTATCCACAGTAGAGAGAGAGAAGATGAGACGAGAGAGAGGAGAGAGACGAGATTGAGTGGAGAGAAGAGAGAGACAGGCAGACAGACAGTCAGAACAGACAGACAGACAGACAGACAGACAGAAGACAGACAGACCGAAGAGAGAGAGAGAGACAGACAGACAGACAGACAGACAGACAGACAGACAGACAGAGACGCACTTACACACACACACACGCGCGCACGCGGAGACCGACAGAGACTGATAGATAGGTAGACAGAGGAGATGATGATAGTTGTTTTTTTCCCCAAAAAGAATGGAGTTTGTATGCTTCTCCCTTCGTCTGGCCCTTAACCTGAATAGCATCATTGTAGCCTACTACCGTAAACACAGCAGCCTTCATAACCGATTGAGGGGGTGGGGAGGGGGGTGGGCGGAAAGTGCGGGTGGCAGTGGAGTGGAGTGGAGTGGGAGGAGGAGGAGAGGAGAAGAGAGAGCGAGAGGATGAGAGAGAGGAAGGAGAGAGTGAGAGAGAGAGAGAGAGAGAGAGGAGAACTCGAACTCAATGTTTTATTGAGGGTGATTGGATAAGCCAGAGGCTTCTTTACACCAGGTCCTCAGGAAAAAATAAGAAGGGCAAACATACATGAAGAAATATGTAACATATACACACAACAATGAAGCTGATAATAACCTTTATCCCTTAGGCGTTTATGCGATCAACTGCTCACATTACCAGTCAATTATAAACTAACCAACCAATCAGAGAGAGAGAGAGAGAGAGAGAGAGTGTGTGTATGTGAGAGAGAGAGAGTTATTGTTGAGCGTTGCTACAATGGGGTCACTTACAATATAACATGCACTCTCACTCCTCTTCCCATCCCAACTTGGAATCACTGTGAGTACAGGCCGTTAGTATACACACTGGATGAGAAGTTTTGTGTATTATGACCGTTTCCAAATCCTCTCATGTAAGGCCAACACCCCCCCCCCCCCCCTCCCCCCCCCCCCACTCCCCCCCCCCCCCCCAATAAACCCAAAGCCCAACCCCAAAATAAAGCAACTACAAGAACTAATGAAAAAAAGAAAGAAAATACAGATGGGGCCTACTCAATAACAACAAAAAACGTGATGATGATGATGATGATGATGATAAAGTAGGATATCTGATTATCATTTCCCCCGAGTATCATTTCATATCTTCCTGTACAGAATCCAATCACGAAAACATCATCAACGGATGATGTCAATGACGTGACGAATGCAGGCAATAACAAATTGATAATAACAAATTCGGGGTCAGGCCAAGCTTTCCCTGAAGCAGTATAATATGCAGGGCTGGTATAGTATTGCGGTTTTAGCCAACTCGGCGGGGTGGGGGGCGGGGGGGGGGGGGGGGGATAAAGGGGAAGCTAAGTGACTCAGATAATTCCCTCTTCGTATCGAGGTTCAATGGCTCCTCCCGCTTCCAAAAAAACAAAATCCAACACCACACACAATAGCCTGCGTTTTCAATACACATGCCAAGACGTGCCGCTTTGTGATTATTGTCAGTTCTTGCGTTTGTGTTGTGAAACCTTTACTCGTTGTAAACCCTCTCTCCCTAAAATCTCCTCTTCTCTCTCCCCTCCCCCTTCATTCCCCCCCCCCCCCCCCCCCCCCCCCCCCCCCCACCCCCCCCCCCCCCCCCCCCCCCCCCCCCCCCCCCCCCCCCCCGCCCCCCCCCCCCCCCCACACCCCCCCCCCCCCCCCCCCCCCCCCCCCCCCCTCCCCCCCCCCCCCCCCCCCCTCTCTCTTCTCTCTTCTCTCTCTCTCACACACACATATGTGTGCAAGCCTTCACTCCAGTATCTTTTTCATGGATGGTGCAAAGTAAGGGGAGTGTTACTGTCGACGCAGCAAGGTCAATGCATTTTACAGTCACCATGTACAAAGGGAAGCATAGCTTCTTTTCTTTTATTTCCAGGATAATGGAATAAGCACTCATGTGCTTTTCTTTTTTACAACCAGTCCTCGCGTGCATGCGGTTTTGTAAATTTTGTCATCCGTTCCCACCGCCACACAATGGCGTACTCTTCCGAAAAGCGGAGCGGGTTTTAACAACTGCGTTAAGATGTCCTGCGTGCGTTCGCACACGGGACCTCGGTTTATAGTCTCATCCGAAGGACTGTTGGAGGTAGTGGAATCGGCGCTGATGTTAACTCCAGAGGAAAAACCCTTTTGACCGAGATTCAAACCCGGGTCAGCAGATCACCAGCACATCACTCTAGCCACCAGGCTATCTCGTCCCTGTGTGTGTGTGTGTGTAGTGTGTGTGTGGTGTTGTGTGTGTGTGTGAGTGTGTGTGTGTGTGTGTGTGTGTGTGTGTGTGTGCAGGGAGCAAATTTATTGAGGACCATAGGAGAGAAGTGCTAGTTAACGTTGGCTAAGAACTCTTGGTCAGTTCTTGAATGATTTGTGTATTCCTAATGCTAAAGGAATTTTCTTACGATGAAGAAGTAAGTATAAACTAATTGTGTCCATTGAAAACACACACACACCACACACACACACCACACACACACACACAAATATATTTATATATATATATTCCTTTACTCCCTCTCTCTCTCTCTCCCCTCCCTCCTCTCCAATTAATAACATGCACACAAAGGAACGAGAAATACACACACCCACCACACACTCACACAGAGAGAGAGGAGAGAGAGAGAGGAGAGAGATTGTGAGGATGAGAGAGAGAGAGAGAGAGAGAGAGAGAGAGATGAGAGAGAGGATGCAGAGAGAGAGAGAGAGAGAGAGAGAGGAGAAGAGAGGGCGAGAGAGAGAAGAGATGAACAGGGGATATCTGTGAAAGGAAAAAAGATTTTTTAAAAAAATTGAGGGATGACGAAAGTTAATTATCTTAACTAATGGCTGTCTCGCAAATCTTCTCGTCCAACGATCAGACAGCAATATTTCTGTAGTCTGCAGAGAGAAAAATGCGTTTGCACTGCCGTTAAGTGCCTGACGAGTCAGGCCCTGCGCATCCAACTTCAGTGTGGGGGAGAACAGTTATCTTTTTCAAGTCTTTCTGGGGGAAAAAGGGGGAAGGAGACTGAACCAAGAAGGCAAGTAATACACAAGAAGCAGGGTGACAGGAAGAAAAGGAACAAGGCAAAAACAAAGAGAGGGAGAGAAAAGAGGGGATTCCTAGCACAGGATTTCTAGAAGGTGGGGATGCTATAATAATAATAATAATAATAATAAATGGAATTTATATAGCGCTATATCTTACAGAGACAAATCAAAGCGCTTGCACTCGACTCATTCTTACACAGTCACACAACCAGTAACAATTAATAGTTCCAACAAATTCAAATGTGCACGCACGCACGCGCACGCGCACACACACACACACACACACACACCCTGGTGGCAGGGCGATAGGATCACGGCTGTTGAAGGCAGGGAAAAGCTATGAGATGAGCTATCTATACTGACAGTCCCCCACTCACCCCCTCCACAGGTATCCCCACGGGGAAGAAAATGGTAAATGCGGGATGGGGCCAAGTGGTCCTACAATAATCAAAATTTTATTGATTCTGCTTACCACCACCACCAACACCCTCCCCCCCCCCCCCCCCCCCCCCCCCCCCCCCCCCCCCCCCCCCAGCTACTGATTCCGATCACACAAAAAAAACCATCATAGTGTTGTCAATAACACGAAGCATGCAGGCAACAACAGCAAATATCGAAGTAACGACCTGACAAATACTATTCATCACCTGAAGCAATATGGCAGGGCTGCATGACTGTTACAGAGTACTGCAGTTTGAGCCAAGATGGAGAGAGGGGGAGAGGAGAGGGGGGAGGGGGAGTAGAGGGAAGGGAGCACCCCCCCCCCCCCCCCCCCCCCCCAGCCCCGTGACTCAGCCTCCCTCTCTACAGTATAACTAGGTTCACTGGCTCCTCTGCTTTTCCCAAAATAAAAATAAAAATAAAATAAAGCATTTAAAAAAAAAAAAGAAGCCAGCCGATGTTTTCAATGCAAACACGTCAAGACGCGCCGCTATGCGATTGTGATTGGCTGTCAGTCTAGTTGTAGGTGTGAACTTCAAAATCTCTCTCTCTCTCTCTCTCTCTCTCTCTCTCTCCTCTCTCTTGTCTTCTCTTCCTCTTCTTGTGTCAAGTCTTCTTTTCCGTCTCTGTTTATGTTGTCGGCAACATCATACTCGCTCTCTCTCTCTCTCTTTCTCCCCCTCCCTCCTCTCTCTCTCTCCCACCCACTCCCATCTCTACCTACTTGTGGCAAGGATCGTTTTCCCATGTGCAGATTAGTTCACCACCCCCTACCTCGACCTCTCTCCCCCCCCCCCCCCCCCCCCCCCCCCCTCTCCTCCTCTTCTCTCTCTCTCCCCCCATTCTTGTAGCATCTAACTTTGTGTGCAAGGTAGGTTATCAGTCTTCACGATGGTGCCAAGGTCAATGGTGATCTGAGGCATAGTGATAGGTGTTGGGGTGGCGTGTGTTGGTGTGTGTGGGTGTGTGTGGGGTGGTGGTGGTGTTGTGTGTGTGTGAGTGAATTAACAGTCACCATGTACAACGGGAAGCGTAGCATCTATGGTGTGTGGGTGTGGCAGGGAAAGAGTATAATTATGATTCAGTTCATCTATAGATAGACAGACCACTTAGCACCACAGTAGAGAAGTGCTAGCAACGTTTTTTCTAAGGACCCACGTCCGCTTCTTCATAACCCAGCAAGCTGCTCTTGTGATGAAGAAAGTTCTGTGTATGAGGAAGTGTGCAAGAATACATTGATATATATATATATATATATACACACACACACGTACATTCTCTGTCTCTGACTGACTGACTGACTGACTGACTGTCTGTCTGTCTGTCTGTCTGTCTGTCACACACACACACACACACACACACACACACACACACACACACACACACACTCTAAATGCAAAAACTAGTAAATACGAAGTATTCAGTAAAAGTCTTCGTGTACTCTTGCTCATGCACACGCACAGAGAGAGAGAGAGACAGAGACAGAGAGCTCAAACACACACAAGTGCACACACACACATAGCACATAAACGCATACGCGCATGCACACACATACACAGTGCAGCACGCATGCACATACACACAGTGCACGCACGCATGCACACGCACAAACACTGTCTCTCCCTCTCTCTCTCTCACTCTCTTACTTAACAGCAAAAATAAACTGGGTAACGTTTTAGCACTCTTTACTCAGCGCCTAATAGATCTAGTCGCCTAACAGCTAACATACATACATCTACTACCAGACCAGCTGAAAAGAAGATGACTTAACGGAGGGGGGGGGGGGGGGGGGGGGGAGGGAGGCCCAAGCTGATGACATAAGGCCACAAGAATGCTCCTCTCATTCATCCACGCTCCCCGCCAATAGGCTAACCATCTCTCTCTCTCTCTCTCTCTCTCTCTCTCTTCTCTCTCTCTCTCTCTCTCTCTCTCTCTCTCTCTCTCTCTCTCTCTCTCTCTCCCTGCCAAAGCACTAACCCAGGCTACAATCACTACAATAGGGACAGAGCTACAAGCGCTAACTGGCAACTGTACAATACTGCTGCCATGGCAGTTATATTGATCACCGTCACTTTACGTTGGTATCATTATGTGAACATTCTTTGCCGTGATTTTTTGACTTCTTCCCTTTACTCATTCAACACCTTCAGGAGTTGCTGAGGTGGTCAAGTGAATTTTCTGGCAGGATGGCAGTAGGTAAATTGAACCTGGTGGAGCTCATCCCTCTTCCACGTTGCATGCTGGGTATGTTTGTGTCATCCATGCCACCGGTTATAGATAGCCTACTCATCTAACAAACAAAAAAAAAGGGGGGAGGGGGTTAATTGACACGTGAGTGCAATATTCTGCTTGTGTTCGCACATGGGACCCTGGTTTAGTCTTGTCCAAAGATTTTTTAAAAGGGGAGTGGAGTCAGTACCACAGTAAAATCCAAGGGTGCATGGGTGGGTGGGTGGGATCCCCTTGAAGCTCCGCAAAGATTGGGTGGGATCCCCTTGAAGCTCAGCAAAGATTGGGTGGGATCCCCTTGAAGCTCAGCAAAGATTGGGTGGGATCCCCTTGAAGCTCAGCAAAGATTCGCAAGGCCTAACCCATGCCTTCAGTTGCCGTCAGTTCACAAGAACTTCCAGCCTCTGGGCTATTTATAGTCCGCACCCCTCGTATGTGTATATTATACACTTATCCTAATTTATTGTATTGATGTTCTAGCGCTTACTAAAATCAATTATCACCATATCTAATCCCCAGCAGATTGCGGAGGTCCATACCTAAGCAGAAAACGTCGATACAAAAAAAAAAAAAAAAGGCTAAACAGAAGGAAAAAAATCTCAGACACATCCCTCAAGTCAAGAATGCACTGGATTTAATTTTTAAAAACGATAATAATAATAAAAGGGTATATGTGTGTAGTGTAAAATAATCACATTAGCATTCACGATATGACAGCGTTACTATAACACTTTGGTATCACTGTAGGTATCTGGTGACTGATTCATCATACCGGGATGCTTTCATCCATAATCACTGACTGGACATTTCATCACTGTTTGTAACACTACCATAACGTTTGTTGTTACTGACTGTGGAAAAAAGCCACAAATCATGTACAAAGTCAACACACACACACACACACACACACACACACACACACACACACACACACAAATAATGGACATGAGCTGCAATGATCTGTCTGAGAGATCATCAAAACTGTTCTTTTCAGAATTCGTCCTACTTAGCATTCAGTCTATGTCATGACCAAAACAAAACAAACAAGAAAAGTTAGCAACTGTACTTATATACAGTACAGTGAACGGCCAGCATTTTGAAAATTCTTACACGTGGGTAGTAACTGACGTACTTTGATACTATTCTATATCAAATATAATATATAGAATGCACCCGATTAATCATGCACACAACCACAACGAAATCTGAAACAAACCAAAAAATGAAACAAGCGTGATTTTTCTCGCTATGGGTCCATGACAGGAGTAGGCTAATAAATACAAAGAATACAAAGCTCTGCTCTATTCTGGTAACGCTCGGCGATGTTGTTGTTGTTGTGCGTTCCCCAGCTTTACACCCTGGGGGTCACCCAGAACATGCACTCTGACTCACTCATCCCACCTGGGAATCACTGTGAGATAGGAAGTACACCGGGTGAGAAGTTTGCGTGTACGACTATTTTCAAGTACCTCGCCACATAGGCAGCCATACTCCGACTTCAGAGGATTTTTTCTCCTATAAAGGAGAGTGCAGGTTGTTATGTTAAGAGCTTGTCATGGCTGAAGGCAATCTCAACACAACATTTTAAACATAACAACATTTTGATGTAGGCCTTGGCAATTAGCTGACATCAATAACCTGACACAGCTTTTGGCCTGGGCCAAACGCTCGGCGATGACACTTGGACCCATAACCGTTACTCATCCATCCTACATGCTTCCCGCATCACACACGTTTCCTGTGCTGACTGAGCCACTCATCACACCCTTTGTTACTGCTGGTCTGGACCTAACCTTCCTATGCATAACGATAAGGCAGACAGACTCCTCAGCGACTGTATAATATGAAGATGAAGCGGACTTCCTTTCAGAGATCTGTGTCCACGATGACAGTTACTTTGACTATGCCGCTGACATAACCATGTATGTCGTTTTCTCTTGTTTTCAGTGACGACACTGACAGCGAGGTGATGTTGGACTGGTGAATCAGCGCTACATGGAGACATACTATAGTTTCCGGAGGGAATTCCTGACTGGAGGGGTACTGAGGAGACGATGCCCCTGCCTGTCTTATCTGATCGTCTGTCTGCCGAGAGTGGATCACTACCAAGAGCAACGCAACCTGTTTTCTTTCGCGTGTGCTCAGAGACACCTGACACGGATAAATAAATACGCAGTGAGGTGCGGATGAATATATATATATATAAGAAGTGCGGTGCTATATATATATAAAGTGCGGTGCTTTTAAAAACAACTGTCAGATTTCAGTACACAACACCTGAATAAATTCAAAATGTGTTCTTAAAAGATAAAATGGAAGATAATAATAAAATCAATATGTCATGAATATCTCCAAATGACCAATGTGTTTATAGATTATGTTTTAAAAAACCCAACCCTATATAAATAGTTCTCTTTCTTGCTCTCGTATAAAATCAATATTCGTGAATATCTCCAAATGACCATTGTGTTTACAGATGATGTAAATAAACATACAAATAGTTCTCTTTCTTGCTCTCGTTTCTCCATAACCAAATCGTAGCAGACTCAAGACAATTCCAACTCATTTTGTCTGAAAATACTGGGAACACAAATTCCGTCAGCACATCAAGAAATGACACAAGAATGATGTACAAAAATCAAGTCGAGAAGTGACAGGTATTCCCCCACCCCCACCGCACCATGGAAGAGTCCAGCAGCTGAGAACACGAAGTCTAAGGAATGTCTTCATATCAGAAAGTGTTGAGGACACAGTCAGTTCGAGGTAGGGTAGGGAAGCCATGCAAGTTTAAATCCCCCCACACCTCACTGAGTTTTCCTCCTTCGTGAAAAGATCCTCGGAATTCTACTGTTGTGGCTAGAACACACCAGAGAATCAGTGTGTGTGTGTGTTGTTTGTGTGTGTGTGTGTATGTGTGGGTGTTGTGATTCAGATTCAGATTCAGATTATTTTATTGCGTTTAATAAGTAGACTTATTTGATAGTTTGTGTGTGTGTGTGTGTGTGTGTGTGTGTGTGTGTGTGGTGTGTGTGCACGGTGTGTGTGTGTGACTGTTCAAATGACCTCATATTAACTGGCTTTACCACCGCAGGTGTTTTTTCAGGGTTGTTGTTTATTTTTTATAGCATTCTCAAAGCCTCGAATCCTTTATTCAAATCTTTTTATCTGTGATACTGATCTATTATTTACAGCGGTTAGGGTAGGTTTTACACACACACACACACACACACAAACACACCAACAACAACTCAAACCAAACCTGCGCGGTCTAATAGCACCTTTTAGTGGAAAGACGTTAAAACGAACACACACACACACACACACACACACACTTCACATTCCGTGAAACAAACCGAAGGAGCGATATATTGCACAAGAAGGAAGAAAAGAAGAGGCGGCTAGGTAGGTATACAGGCAAGGGAGGACTGAAGCGTTGTTTTGAAACTTGCAGCAGCACTGACACTCGCTGTGTTACTGGTAGAATAGGCTAGGCCTATACTAGTGTAGTGTAGTGTAGTGTAGTGTAGGTAGCGTAGGGCCTAGTGTAGTGAGTGGCCAGTGGGTGCAATCAGCTGCGCCTAAGTAGCCGCAAAGAAAACAGCGTAGACAGACAGACAGACAGACAGAGGAAAACAAAAAAGGGTGTGGTGTGTGTGTACACACACAACAACGGAGTGACTGAGAAGAAGGATGAAAAGCCGATAAAAGAAAAGATGTCCTTGGGATCTCTCCCCCCCTCCCCCCAAACACACACCCCTCCCCACCACCCTCACTCTCTCTCCCCCTCCCTCCTTCCCCACCCCTGTGTAAAGCCCACAGTTGAAGCCCATCCAAGCTGCTCATCAGGTGATCTCTCTACTCCCTACTAAAAATTGCCTTCAGGTCTTTTCGCTTCGTCGTTAGGCTAAACATCCCGTCCGCCATCCATCATAAACCGGGGAGTAGAGGGGAAGTTTTGAACTGCGATAGAGGAGGGAACCGTTTTCATAATATCAAATAGCTCTTCGTGTGACAAGTGTGGTTGGCTATTCATTAGCAGTAATGTTACGCCTTGCAGCTATGAACAGGGACAGATCGCGTGTTGTAGGCCTATGCCCAGGACTCGCTCTCTCATAGGCCTCTCTCTCTCACTCTCTCACTCTCTCTCCCTCCCTCCTCTCCTCTCTCTCCCACTCACATACGGTTTGGAGCTCGGCAGCACACGGAAGTTAATCAAGCCTACTAGCTCAGTTTTAACTACAGTATCAAAGATAACATCTTCGCTGTGAAGGAACTCAGATGTGATATTATATCATAGGGAACTGAAATGTTGTGAACCCGGGCTTGTGTGATGATGATTTTGTTGTGTGTGTGATCTTGTGATTCTGCTTCAATTTCATGAAGTGCTTTTTTGTTTTGTTTTGCTATGCAGCTGGGATTTTTGTGTGTTTTGTTTTTTTGGTGATCTTGTGTTTAATAAGGTGATTTTGTTTTATATCTGTGCAGATTTTTAGGTGTGGTGTGTATTTCAACGACTTCATTGTGGTTTATATCTTCATAACACAGTTCGGGAAATGAAAACATACAATCTATGAACAAAACCAAACAAAACAAAAAATGTCATTAAAGACAGAGGCGGACGCCTGTGGATGACGAGTTTTCGTTGCTTGGACAGGGATGTAGCAGCTTAAAAAACAAAAAAATGGCTAGAGCAGGTCTTGGATTGGATTGGATTGGATGTTACCCCTCTTCACTCTGGTGATATCCGAATAGGCCAGAACCTGTGCTGTGCTGGTCGGTCAGTATGACGGGGTCACTGCTAGGCCTGGGCCTACTCCAGGGGTGCCTGATGAGCAGTGTGCTCATTACTCTGCTGCTGCTGCTGCTGCCGCATCCCTCAGTGCAGTTCACCCTAGTCCACCGCCCTACGACACAGCGGCGGCAAACGGTGGGCCCAGCCTCACTCCCTGATGAAGATGCCGTTTCCTCGCCAGGAAAGCTGGTCACCCATGATAACCACACTCCCATCCTACAACAGGCCCACCACCACCAACACCTCCGCCACCAACCCCCTCCTCTCCTTCAGCCACCAGCTCCCCCTTCCTCCCCCTCCACTGACTCAACCCACACACCACTCCCCTTACTGGCACACACGCGGCGACGGCCCGCAAACTCGTCGGAGAAAACAAATCGTGGAGAAGAAAACTTTCGACCTAGTCATGGGTTTGGTGAAACGCCAGCTCTACAAAGCTTACTACTACTACGTCGCCGTGATGAGGCCGACGCGGAAGGTAGTGGTAGCAGCAGTAGTAGAGTAGAAGTGAAGGGGAAGAAGACGAAAAGAGAGGAATCGGGAGGGGTGAAAGACTCCCAACAACACCTTCACCAACAGGTAGCAGTGGAGAACGAAGCTAAGCCTAGCAGCGCACGCAGACAACAACAACAACAAAACCACGGTCTTTCAGACCAGCCACAACAGCTCGGAAGCTCCTTACATAATCAGCGAGACAGTGCTTTCTTCACCCAAGTTGTGCAAGTGCAAGTGGACAGTGATTTAAACGGGAGAGCTGCCGAAAAATCACAGCTCTACCATACTGACAAGGCAGGACTACTACTCCGCGAAAACGCTGGAGATGTAACAAACCGGGAAGCCCACAGCGTTGAGAGTGTAGGGAGCCACCAAGCAGCAGCAGCCAGCCCTAGAGGGGGGAGGGGGGAAGCAGCAGCTGCTGCAGCAGCAACAGGCCGTGGCCCAAAGGACCGCTGACCAGCCCCATGTGTCCAAGATGGTGCTGACTGCTGTCGGCTCCCTAACGGCCATCGTGGGGGTGTGCGTCATGGCCGCGATCTTCCAGTGCTGCTGTCGCCGCCGCAAGCGGAGCAGCAGCAGCCCCGAGGGTCGTGCATCTTCTGCTGGTGGTGGTGGTGAAGGGGAGGTGGTAGAGGGGGAGGAGGGGGAGAAGGAGGGGCTCAACCAGAAGAAGATGGTGGTGGTGGTAGTGGTGGTGGTAGTGGTAAGGGCAGCGCCAGAACGTCCAGGTCCCCCTCCCCACAGAAGGGAGTCAGCAAGGAGGAGGAGAACCAGGCGGAGAAAGGGTGAGAGGGTACAGTGTGTGTGTGTGTGAGTGTGTTCAAATTCATTTAATGTCTGTTCACAAGTTGATATTAGATGGAATGTGTGAGTGTGTGTGTGCGTGAGTGCGTGCATCCCGTGTGTGTGTTAAAATTTATTTAAGTCTGTTCACAAGTTGTGATATTAGATGGAGTGTGTGTGTGTGTGTGTTGTGTGTGTGTGTGTGTGTGTGTGTGTGTGTGTGTGTAGGGGGCAGTGTGTACATTTTGTTGTGGTCATTGTTTTTGGTGTTTCACTTTAAGTCATTGGAGACAGACAGGCTAAAAAACAAGACACTCAATGCACTTGACAGAATGATGTGAATTTTTGCCAAATGAAACCTTAAACAACCTTATGGGAAGTTAGGGGAAGGGATGACATGACACAATATGATCTCCAGGAAGAAAATCATTTCGCTTACTTTTTGTGTCTGTACTGATCTTTACACTAAAATACATTCATCAAACAAAAAATACCAACAACAACTCAGGACAGTCTTTTAAGTGTCTGCTGGTTTTGTTCTGATAACAAATTCAACAAGAACATGACCCAATAAGACTTGAAGTACAGAAACTGCACAAAAGACTACAGTGTAAAACGAACTGCAGTTGAACAAGAAGATGATGTGACATGGCTGTGTGTTCAAGTGTTCTTCATACCCATCTGTTCTCTATTGCTACACATTACACTACCACAGAAACTGTTTGACAGGAATATCTGAAGTTGCTGGCTTCAGTCCAGAACCATCTTTCTTCAGATGAGAGAGAGGGTGGGGGAGGGGAGGGCAAACACAAGGAACAAAGTTGAAAGCCTGTCTGGTTATTGCAGCCTCTAATGCTGCAAAACAAAAACCCCACTTGGATAGGTTGTTGTGGTGAGATGGTGGTGGTGGTGGTGGTAGTGGCATGTGTGTGTATGTATGTGTGTGTGTGAGAGAGAGAGAGAGAGAGAGAGAGAGAGAGAGAGAGAGAGAGAGAGAGATCCTCAAACTAACACCATACAGCCTCCAATGTTGCAGAACAAAAACCCACCTGATACGCTATTGTGGTGTTGGTGGCGGTGGTGGTGGTAGTGGTGTGTGTGCACGTGTGCATGTGTGCGCGCGTACGTGCATGCATACGTGTGTGTGCATGCCTGAGTGTGTGCTAGGGGAGAGGATTGGAAGATTAAAAACAACAACAAAAACCACATTTTCAAACTGTGCAAAACGCACACACACAAAAGAAGTAATCCGATCTGAAACTTCCTTCTGTTTTTATTTTTTCCTCCAATCTTACCAACCACCATTCCTCACACACACACACACACACACACACCACACACACACACACACACACACACACACACACACACTTCAACCACGCCAGTTATTTTCCCCCCTGTGCATTCCAGCCCCTGTTTTGCCAAGAGCACAGGTGTGTTGAACTCAAAAGCCTCTTACTCTTAGTGTTCGCTTCCTCCCTCTGTCTGTCTGTCTAGCTGGCTGGCTGGCTGGCTAGCTGGTTGGCTGAATCCCCTTTTCTGTGTTTCTCTCGCTTTTGCTACACATACACACACACACACACACACACATGCATGCACGCTCCCACGCACGGCGGTGCACACACACACACAGCGGAGGGGAAGAGGAGGGAGGGAGAGGGGGGAGGAGGAGAGGGGAGAGAGAGAGGGGGGGAGAGAGGAGAGAGTGAACCTTACATTTGCATGAAAACATTAGACTGCCACTTTGTGTTCTCACCCTCTATTCACCTTTCTAGGAAGTGCTTAGCACGCACCAGAAGGAACTCCAACAACAGCTTTCAATGCCTTTGTCACCCCTTCCTCCCCCCCCCCACCCCCCCCCACACCACTACCCTTTCACAGACCCCTCCCCCAACCCCCCATTTCACACTCCCACCTTTCTTCCACCTAACCCACCTATCAAATTGAATTGAAAAGGTCTTCACAAAACTGTGCCCTCACTCCCAAAACTTTGACAGATAGATTTGCATTGAAATTGCTAGTACTTTGAAAACTAGACTACTTACAAGTCTACTGGTGGCTAAAGTGCATGCTATGACACAGTGTAAGTGTTTGACCCCTTTCACTCAACCTGACAAACAATCCAGTCATCAGTTTAATGGTCGCAGTCATCATACTGACCTAACCAAAGAGGCAATTTGTAGTAAAGGAGCGTCTATAAATTGGTGGTCATAAGTTTGAGTTGCTGGGAGAGAAGAGGGGAAACACTTGAAAGGTTGATGATAATATAATTCAAGCCAAGTCAAAAACACTTTGATCATCCCATGAAAGGCAATTACAATACTGACAGGCACATTGACACGAATCATAATCTTGAAAGACACAAAAAAGCTACATTTCATATTGGTTATTTAAAACATTCCAAAATAACTTCAAATACAAATGTCCTGAATACACACGCACAACACACACACACCGCACGCATACACACACATGCACACACACGCACGCACACACACACACACGCACACACACACACACCAATTGGGAACACAATGTTATAAAAACCATTGACTAGAAAGACATGTATATAAGCTTATTATTTACGCATGCACGTACGCAACACCTAGTATAATTATATGTTATAGATAGAAAACTGATCAGAGAAACCAACGGAAAAAAAATCAGTGACTTAAAATTATTTAAATTAATATACATACTTATTTGGATATCTATAGAAGCTCTGAAGCATCTGATATTTTGGAAAATATGTAAGCTCTCTCTCTCTCTCTCTCTCTCTCTCTCTCTCTCTCTCTCTCTCTCTCTCTCTCACACACACACACACACACGCAAGCATGCACACAACACACACAGAGTAGGGGAGAGGGAGACAAACAGACACACACACACACATGCACATACGCATGCATGACAGTAGGTTTTTTTGTTGGTTTGTTTTTGTTTTGTTTTGGGGTTGTTGTTTTTTTTGGGGAGAAGGGGGATATGGGTGTGAATCTTAGGCCACCACAGCCTATGGAGAAGCAAAAGGGGGGTGGGGGGAGGGTTCTTTTTTTTTTTTGCTTTGTGGAAGGTTAAACCTTCCCTCCCCATTTTCTGGGGTTTTCCACAGCTTTGAATTCTTTGTCAGAGAGAGAGGGGGGAGGGGGGGGAGAGAGGGGGGGGGGGGGGGGGGGGGGAGGAGAGAGGAGAGGTGTGTGTATTGTGTGTGCATGCATGTGTTTTGTTTGTAGTGTGTAATGTGTGTAGTGTGATGTTTTTGTAGTGTCACTGTGTGCAGTGTTTGTAGTGACGTGTGCATGTGTGACTGTGTATGTGTGTGCGTTTGTAGTGTGTTGTTTGTAGTGTGTTGTTTGTAGTGTGAATGAGAGAGAGAGAATGTGTGTGTGTGTGTGTACATGTATGTGTCATTGAGTCATGAGAGTGTGTATGTGTGCATGTTTTTTGTGTCATGTGTAGTGTCTGTGTGTGTATACATGCAAGCCTGCCTGTACACATGAATGCATGCATGAGCAAGAAGACATACAAACACATCTGCACTGAAAAGAAATCATTCTGATGTGCCTGCATACAAGTAAACATAAAAACACATCTGCACAGAACAGAAAATGTTAATATAATTGTGGTGAAAAAGAATTCACTATATCATGTGGAGCACTCCCAATTGTGTGTGACCAGGAGCAAAGAATGACTCATATTCAATCATTATTATCTTCTCAAATATGAACTACAGAACAACAATTAGTACTTTATCTCACAAATCTGTTTCTGCCAAACAACAACAACTAAAAAAATGAGTTACTGTGGCTTTTTTCTGGGCCCACTTTTTGTCACAGGCTCACATTTAGTAGTAAAAACTCGCTTCCTTCTTGACTGGTACTGTAGTAGGAAGTCATGAATACAGTTACCTCAGCAACTAGTCACTACCACCCTGGAAGAACTGGTTTCAGTGGAGATTAGCTACAACCCGGGTGGCTTTTGTCCTGCGCAGTAGACTAGCTGAAAGGTTTTCATGGGGAGCAGGTTATTATGTAGGCCTGCACCTCTCCTGAACCCTACATGTATACATGCATGTGTACATGTATGTATGCATCCTTGCCTTTTTTTTTCTTCACCCGACTTCCTTAGCTTTTGAGTAGTTGGGGTGTGTGTGTGTGTGTGTGTGTGTGTGTAAGAGAGAGAGACAATGCATGTGTGAGTGTGTGTGTGTGTGTGTGTGTGTGTGGTGTGTTACTGTAGTGTGTGTGTGCACGCGTGTGTGCATGTGTTTGTGGGTGCGTGCGTGGAGAAAGAGAAATGTATATGTGTACAGGTGTGTGTGTGTTGTGGTTTCGTGCGTGCGTGCGTGGAGAAAGAGAGAATGTATATGTGTACAAGGTGTGTGTGTGTGTGTGTGTGTGCGTACGTGGGAGAAAGAGAGAATGTATATGTGTACAAGGTGTGTGTGTGTGTGTGTGTGTGTGCGTACGTGGAGAAAGAGAAAATGTATATGTGTCAGGTGTGTGTGTGTGTGTGTGTGTGCGTACGTGGGAGAAAGAGAAAATGTATATGTGTACAAGGTGTGGTGTGTGTGTGCGTACGTGCGTGGTGGAGAAAGAGAGAAATTATATGTGTACAAGGTGTGTGTGTGTGTGCGTACTGCGTGCGTTCATGGAGAAAGAGAAATGTATATGTGTACAAGGTGTGTGTGTGTGTGTGTGCGTACGTGCGTGCGTCATGGAGAAAGAGAAATGTATATGTGTACAAGGTGTGTGTGTGTGTGTGTGCGTACGTGCGTGCGTGGAGAAAGAGAGAATGTATATGTGTACAAGGTGTGTGTGTGTGTGTGTGGTGTGCGTCGTGGAGAAAGAGAGAATGTATATGTGTACAAGGTGTGTGTGTGTGTGTGCGTACGTGCGTGCGTGGAGAAAGAGAGAATGTATATGTGTACAGGGTGTGTGTGTGTGTGTGTGGTAGTGTGTGTGGCAAGGGGTGTGTGCATGTTGTGGGTGTGCTGTGCGTGCATGGAAAGAGAGAATGTATATGTGTGCAGGGTGTGTGTGTGTGTGCAGGGGGTGTGTGTGCGGTGTGTGTTGTGCAGGGGTGTGTGTGTGCAGGGTGTGTGTGTGCAGGGTGTGTGTGTGCAGGGTGTGTTGTGTGTGTGTGTGTGCAGGGTGTGTGTGTGTGTGCAGGGTGTGTGTGTGTGTGCAGGGTGTGTGTGTGTGCAGGTGTGTGTGTGTGCAGGGTGTGTGTGTGTGTGTGCAGGGTGGTGTGTGTGTGTGCAGGGTGTGTGTGTGTTGTGTGCAGGGTGTGTGTGTGTGTGCAGGGTTGTGTTGTGAGTGTTGTGTGCAGTTGTGTGCGTGTGTGCAGGGTGTGTGTGTGTGCAGGGTGTGTGTGTGTGCATGTGTGCGTGTGTGCATGCGTGCATGGAGAAAGAGAATGTATATGTGTGCAGGGTGTGTGTGTGTGCATGTTGCGTGTGTGCATGCGTGCACAGAGAAAGAGAGAATGTATAATGTGTGTACAGGCGGAGAAGGTGAAGAGAGATTGTGCATGTGTGATGTGTGAGATTGTACTAAGGGTGGATAGAAAGGAGTGAGTGAGAAGGAGAGGGAAGCAAAACAAGAGATAATAGTTAATATGGATGTGCACGTGTTTGTATATATATGTGTACATGTGGGCATGTGTGTGCAAGCAAGTGTGTATGTGTGTGCACATGCCAGCATGCAACAAGAGTATGTGTGAGCATACAAGCCCTGACAGCAGGAATAACACTGATCCTTTCCTCCACATCTGTGTGTCAATAAATACACCCTGATAGTCCTGCTGAAGAAGGGAGGCTCAGTAAAAAGAGAGCTGACATTGTACGACAGAAGGAAAACACACTCACAGTCACAGTCAACAAGGAAAACACACACACACACACACAAACATGCACACACACACACAACATAGTCAACAAGGAAACACACACACACACAGAGTGGTCAACAACAATGCACCACATGAACTTCCCCTACCAAACAATATCTTTTTTGTGTCATTTTTTTCTGGTCCTTTGTCCACCGGTAGGCCCCATGTAGAAAGAAGCCCCCCCCCCTGGGTTCAAAACATTCCCCTGGACAAGATTTTAGCTAATGGAGGATAGACCTGTCACATTCCCTGTGGTGCTAGCCCTGGGGTCACTCTTGACCAGATACCAAGTTTACGTGTGCAATAGATAGATTGTTATATAGTAGTATTCTTGAGGGTGTATAGAAGTGAGTTCTACAGTATTCTTGAGGGTGTATAGAAGTGAGTTCTATATTATTCTTGAGGGTGTATAGAAGTGAGTTCTATAGTATTTTTGAGCATGTATAGAAGTGAGTTCTATAGTGAGCGTGTATAGAAGCGAGTTCTATAGTATTCTTGAGGGTGTATAGGAGTTCTACAGTATTCTTGGGTGTGTATAGAAGTGAATTCTGTAGTATTCTTGAGGGTGTACACAAGTGAGTTCTATAGTATTCTTGAGGTGTATAGAAGTGAGTTCTATAATGTTCTTGAGGGTGTATAGACGCGAGTTCTATAGTATTCTTGAGGGTGTATAGAAGTTCTATAGTGTTCTTGAGGGTGTATAGAAATGAGTTCTATAGTATTATTTTGGGGGGTGTACAAAAATAAGTTTTATAGTATTCTTGGGGGTGCTACATAGAACTGAGTTCTATAGTATTCTTGAGGGTGTGTAGAAGCGAGTTCTATAATAGTATTCTTGATGGTGTGTAGAAGCGAGTTCTATAATACTATTAATAGTATTCTTGAGGGTGTGTAGAAGTGAGTTCTATAATAGTATTCTTGAGGGTGCTACATAGAACTGAGTTCTATAGTATTCTTGAGGGTGTGTAGAAGTGAGCTCTATAGTATTCTTGAGGGTGCTACATAGAAGTGAGTTCTATAATAGTATTCTTGAGGGTGTGTAGAAGTGAGTTCTATAACAGTATTCTTGAGGGTGTATGGCAGTCAGCTCCTATCATAAATGAAGTATGTTGTAACAGCTACTGGTAAGTTATAGAGAGCACATAAACAGAAATCTACTGCTGTTGGGGAGAGGGGGAGGGGGTTGGGGGGAAGAGCCTATGTTTTGTGCTCACATGAAAGACAAAAAAGTCCTTAAAGTTCATTGATCCTATTTCAATGATTAAAACAAAAACCCAAAAAGAAAACAAAAAACCCTCAGCAGCAATAAATTCACATAAGAGTGCATAATTATTCTGGGTGTGACCCCTCAGGGTATTAAGCTGGGGAATGCCCACCACCACCAACAACAACAACAACAGCAACAGCAACAACAACAACATCATAATCATCAACAATTCGCCCACTGTTGTCGTGTTGATATTGTTGTTTTTGTTGTTGTTTACTGCTGTCATACTTCATCACTTTTTGATCAATTCTATAACACAAAGAGAGAGAGAGAGAGAGAGAGAGAGAGAGAGAGAGAGAGAGAGAGAGAGAGAGAGAGAGAGAGAGAGAGAGAGAGAGAGAGAGAGAGAGAGAAAATCAACCACAAATAAACTTGGCAATCCCCAAACCTCATAATAATGCCAAGAGCCAAAAATGTGCAAGCTTTTTTTTTCTTTTTTCTTTTTTTTCTTGGAAAGTAATCATTGATGTGAATGGGTCAGACCCAAGTTTGGATGAATATTTGATGCCAGCAAGCATAATGTCCTGCTGTGGTCTCTCTCGCACCCCCCCCCCCCCCCCCCTTTACCCCACCCTTCCATTTCTAACCCACCCTCACTCTCCCACCCCTTCCTCCTCCCCAGTCTCCAATCCATTATTGTGTGTTCTATCTTCCTGTTTTGTTTTATTGTCCCATTGTGTGCAGGTCGTTAGTCTAGTGGGGACAAGTTTGCAGTGGAAACACAATGTCAAAGTGTGTATATATATATATATAGTAGTGTCAAAAGGAAATGAAAAGAGCATTAGTATATATATGTGTGCATATATATGAAAGAAGCTTTGTGTGCATGTGTGTGTGCACGGGACGCGTGCGTTTAATGCATATATGCATGCTTGTCAGAGAGAGAGAGCGTGCACACAAGCATGCATGCATACATACATCATGTGCCACACACACACACACCCACAATCACATACATATCAGAACATACATGCTTCTCTCTCTCATACACACACACACACACACTCACTCACTCACACATTACTCAACCACATCCAAGGCAGCAGTATGGAGAGGCAGGTGCATTCAGACCCTCCAGCAGCAGTTTACTGGCTACACTGACTACTATACCTAATACACTACAGTGACTAGTGATAGCTGGCCAGTCTAGGGGGTACATAACTGTGCATTTGCACCTGCTATCTGGCTGAGGGAAGGGAGACTTGGAAGGGGGGGAGGGGGTGCAAGGCATGTGGACACTGTTCAACTGGACAGGTCTATCTTCCTATGGTATACTTAACAGGCGAGTCTTTGTGACCAGAAAAGTATGATTGTAATTCATGTCAGAGTCGCCTAATGGCTCTGAAATAAAAAATCATCATTATTATTATCGATCAAGATGGTGGGGGATGGGATAACCTAGTGGTTAGAGCATTGAGCTTGTGATTTGATGGCCTGGGTTTGAGCCGCTTCTGAGGCAACTGTTCTTGGGGATTTTTCAGATTCTTATCACCATCATCACTATCACTTAATTATCAACATCATTATTACTATCATCATTATTGATAATTATGAGGAATGACAGAAGGGTTGGTTTTACGTCTTGTTTTGATCTGCATATGTACTTGCACATTTTTAACCCAAGATTAATAATTTTATGGGGTGACAGCCCTGATATGGCCTCTGTGGTCAGCGGGGCTATAAACAACATACTTACATCAGATTATCATTATTATCGTTGTTGCTGTTGTTGTTTGTTTCCACCCCCCCCTTTCTTTTTTCTAGAAAAGTATGAATGCATATGGTACATACTTTTCTGAACCATCTCAGAGTGACTAGACACTTCGGCCAACGAAGAAGAAGAATTCTTGCTCCTCTACTACAGATCCTTTTTCCCCTCTCTTGTTTCCTTGCCAAGAAGGAAGTAATAAGTATTTCTTCTTTTCTTTCTTTTCTCACTATTGATTTCCTCATAACCCTAGTAAGATAGTATAAGTACGAAATAGTCAAAAAGTGGCTTTCCCCTGAGACAAACATGTCACGCTTGCAATGGCAGCGTGAAAGCCTTCAGGCAAAAGTTGAACTTGAAAGATATTTAGTATGTATGGTCTCTGTGAACAGGAAATCACTGGTCTGCTTTCATATTTTGGACACTTGTTATATTTCAATTTTGATATATTAGCCCCAAGAAGTTGGGGGTGGAAGGGGTTAGGGAGGGGGGGGGGGGGGGGTGAGGGTGTCAAAGTATGAGAAAACAGATGTGTTTGTTTATTTTGTCATCTACCTGTCTCAGGTTCTGACTGACTATCACTTCTGCCTTCTGTCTTGTGTTTTGTTGTGTTAGTGATCGAAGAGGAAGTTGGGTTGGTTGGTTTGTTGGGGTTTTCCCCTTAAAGTACTGGCTATTGTTTTTTGAAGGGTGTGTGTGTGTGTGTGTAAAAATCAAAAAGTTTAGTTATTCTCTGAGAGAATGGGTTTCACCATCAACATCATCATCACCCATCATCATCATCAGTATTATCATTCTTACTTCTACACATTTCAATACCCTAACAATGATGTATAGACTAGTACTAGTCTAGTAGGACTTTTACTGACACACTTGAAGCACAAACATTTAATGAAACATTTAATTATATAAAGCATAACTTTTTTTCTCTAAAAAAATGCTTAGGTACTAATGATAACTAACCCTTGCACATAGAGAGATTTTGAGTCTACTTTTCTTACAGAGAGACTTTGTTAAAATCACAATTTTATTAGCTCAGAACGACCTGGCACCAATACATGAAATGAGTACAACAAGCAATTGCTTATAAATGTGAATACTCCGCACAGAGACTTGGTGAATAATACATGAAGAATTTTTCAAGAAAAGAACCAAAATGTACTACGTATTCATCACCACTCTTTGCCATGTGTGTGCATGTCTCCAAAGTTTACAATGACTATGGACAGCATTGTCTGTCTACAATTATTGACTCATATCATAGGACTTTTGACAGCCCAAAAGATGATTGTCTATGGGGAACAAAAATAGCGTATGGCTCAGCACTTCAGTTCAATTCTTTGTTGGTGGGTTTTTTGGTTTGTTTGGTCGGTTGGTTTGTTTTTTGTTATTGTATATTTGGGGGTAGGTGGCAGGGGGGGGTTCTGGTTTGTTTGCTTATTTGCTTTTGTTCACACTAGTGAAGGAGTTAAGAAATAAGATGACCTATACTTTTCTGGACGTTAGCCTTATTTGTCATGCATGGGATGGTGATTTTTTCACACTTCTGCTCACAATAGCATTTCTGTTGGACACTCACGCACTAGTGCTCTCTCTCTCTCTCTCTCTTTCTCTCTCTTTGTCGTTATGCTTAATCTACCTCTACTCTGAAAAATAACATTTGTTGTTGCGCACTCTCTCTCCCCTCCTCGTTCCCCCCTCCCCCCCCTTTCTTCTCTTCTTGTGGGGCCAAGGCCTACCATCAAGAGTCTAAATTTACACCCCCCCCCCCCCCCCCCCCCCCACCTCAAAAGCTTTTTTAAGGTAGGGTAGAACTTAGAAGCCAACTCGTCATTATTGAGAAATAATTTATCTCTTGACAGTCCGGATATGTTGACTGGATCAAGTTACACCCCAAGCTGGGGAATAAAGTCTGAGTTCATTCTTTGCAGTATTGGGTAACAGTAACAGAATAAAAGAAAGCCATTTGTCACAGCTGAGTTGTACACCTTCCTCACCACACAGGAGTGTAAGAAAAGCATTTGTGTGTGTGTATGTATGTATGTATATATGTGTGTGTGTGTGTGTGTGTGCGTGCGTGCACGCGCATGCGCATACGTATGTCACTATGTGGCTTTTATTTCAATGATAATGGAATAAGCACTCATGTGCTTTTGTACATCCAGTCCCAGTGTGTTTGCAGTTTTGTAAGATTTTGTCATCCATTCCCACTGGCACACAATGAATGACCTAGTCTTCTCAAAAGCAGAACAGGTTTTAACGTGTGTGTGTGCAAGATGCTCTGTGTGCATTTGCACACGGGACCTCAGTTTATAGTCTCATCCGAAGGGTGAGTGAGTGTGTGTGTGTGTGTGTGTGCGTGTGCGCGTGCGTGTTAGTATGCATGCATGTGTGAGTGAGTGAGTGAGTGTGTGTGTGTTCGTTTTAACATCTATCCACTAAAAAGTTATATTAGACAGTGTGTGTGTGTACTTGCACATGCATGTGTATGTGTGTGACTCGAGTGTGTGTGCCTACATGCATGTGTTATGGATGCGTGAGTGAGTGAAGGTGAGATTGTTGGGGAGGGGAGGGGGGGACGGATAGGGGATGTAAAAGCCTTAAAATAGCCCTTATAGTCATCCCTTTTCATTGAAAGCACTCCAACGACAGATTGAACAGATATGTGGCTTCAAATCCGACTGCCTTTGGCGTCACTGTGTTTGAAGAACAATACAAACACCGGTTTCTGAGTCACACAGCATTACAATGGCTTTTTGTGATCCTTCAGGGAAATGTGCACCAGCCGCTCTGTGTGTGCGTGTGTGTGTGTGTGTGTGTGTGTGTGTGTGGTGTGGTGTGGTGTTGTGGTGAGTGAGTGTGAGGTGTGTGTGTGTGTGTGTGTGTGTGTGTGTGTGTGTGTGTGTGTGTGTGTGTGTGTGTGTGTGAGACAGGAGAGAGAAAGAGAGAAAGAAAACAATAACACACACTAGAGCAACCAATAACACATATGAATGTCAAACACACATGAATATCAATCTATAAATACCAATGTATTCATTGTCCATTAACTAGAGAGTATGATTACACGTGTACAACCTTGATGGAGAATTGGAAGGACTGGAAGAAAAATATAAACACCTCTAGAAAAGAAAAAAAAAAGAAAGAAAGAAAAAAAGACTGAAAATAATGGGACCACTTTAAGGAAGTATAAACACTAATAAAAACAAACACCCACTCATCACGTTACTTAGCAATTTACTACTTAAATCAAAGAAAACAGACACATCAAACAGACAGACAGACAGACAGAGAGAGAGTGAAGGGAGTGGAGATTGGAATGATGTGTGTGTGTGCATGCATGTGAGCGCATGTGTGCATGCATTTATAAACTTGTACGGTTGGCAGGGAGAAGATAAGAAATGAATCACACACACAAAAAACCCACTGACCCTTCATATTGCTTTTTCTGTATCAACATCATTCTCCAGAGAGTCTGATGCGCAAGGAAGTGCGACTGTGAGACTGACCGAACTATCTATATAAATGTTAATACACATTCTCTCTGAAATGTGTAACGTGTAGCGACTGTAGTCTGTAGATCAACACATGAATCAGGGATTGAACTTAAAGACACACAGGAAAGCACTGGTATGAAAGAGGAGAAGCGAAAGAAGGAAGGTCAAAGTTCTCTTTCCTTCCTGAATTTTGTACAGAAAAACAATGCGCACAAAACAAGCAGTGAACAGACTCTGTGTGTGTGTGGTGTGTGTGAGTGTGTTTTGTCTCGTATCATCTTTTTGATTTCAAAATTCTCCTTTTTTGATTACGCAGTTTTGATCTTCATGGCAGTTTCTTTGAAAGTGCACCAAACCAATCTTATACTTAAAACTTCAAGAAGACAAATGGACAGACAATCTAGACCAGACGTGAAGTGGCAAACTATACAATACAGCAGAAATGTCTAAAAATATCTGAACTATTCAATCTTGGTCCACTTCACAACAGAAGTTAGTTTCTGATAAAATGATTCATGAATTCTTTTGGAACTTAGTTCTTCAAATGACTTTCTTGTTCTTGGAACATGCTCACAAATCCCAAAGTCTTGACTATTGTAGGACATATGTATGTAGGTCATTTCCTTCAACCGCAGAAAACGAGAGGGAAGTTGATGAACCCGTCATCCTGTTGTGCAACACTGTAGTGTGCCTGTGTCGCCTTTACTGTGTGTGTTGTGGTTTTGTATGCCCGATATGGTCAGTGCGTCGCGTCGGCTATATCGCCGAGAGCAATAGCTGATGGATGACGTGCTGGCCACTGTTCAGTGTAAGCTGGAGCGAGTAGCGATTTCCAGTCAAGGATGTAGCACTTGTACCGTCTGCACTGGGTTGTGATGTGATGCTTCCACGATCAGCATAAATACACTGTTGTTGATCATGGATTACGTGTGATGTGAAAATGCTGCCATTTCAATATATTATCAAGTTGATAACTAACTCAACAAAAAGCTATAAACTGAAATAGGATGTGTTTTTCAATCAAGCAAGTAGTGTGTCCTCTTAATGTAATGCTCAACAAGGTCAATGCAATGGCTATACATATCGCTAGCAGTTATAACTGACGTCTGATACGACAAACACCCCTATGTGAAAAAGTTTATGTCCGACATGAAAGAGGCGGTAAGCTGGAGCCGGTTGTGTTTTTCAGTGCGTGACGTAATGTGACGATATCGTTACTGTGTACACTGTTGTTTGATATGGTTGGTGTGCTAACTATACCACTGGTATTACAGTTATATACAACAAACAACACAGTCTGCAGTAGCTGATGTCTGACATGACAGAAGCCATCTAAAGCTAGAGGAATAGACAGACCTGTCATACTTTGTTCACTCAGTGACCAGTGTGGTGAGACACGTTTCCTTATGTTGTGGAGTGATGCGCGCTGTGGCCGGTGCTTGACCCACTGTAAGTCGACCCCCCACTGTGGTTAGTTAACAGCTGATTTCTGACCACATACACAGGCCAGGGCAGGGGCTAGGCCTAAGCAGGCATGGGTTGTGTTTTCAGTCAGTCGGAGAAGGACAGCCTGCTGGGGGAGAGCAGGAAAGATGAGCAGCAGCAGCAGGAGGAGGACAACGACCTGGGCGACTTCTCCATGGTGCAGCGCGAAACAAGTATCCTTCGCTCGGTAAGATAAACCAATGAGAGAAATACTGATGAGGATAATGATAATGATAACAATAGCGATTTCATGATAATGATGGAGTTTTCCTGAGCGGATGCCGGGGGCTTCCAAGTATAAAACAGCTTCCCCACCTTCTGGAAATTCTGTACTACGAATTCCCTCTTTTCTATCCTTTCCTTTGTCACCTCCTTCTCATGTATCTTCTGCCTTCTTGGTCCATTCTCCTGCCTTTTTGTTTTCCAGAAAGACTTAAAAGATAACAATTCTCTCCCGCGTCATACTTATGTGTACACATACACATAATGATTTTTTTTTAAAGAAAAAATGTTTATATGATAAACAAACACATACAGTAAATCATTAAAGATTAAATGTATATATGATAAACAAACACATACAGTAGTATTCTCTGTAATGAAACAATTGACGATGTCAGTCATAACTGGACTTTCTCATTAGCTTTTTTCCATTCTCGGTAATGAAACACAACTGACAATATATATATATATATATATATATATATATATATATGTATCACAATTGGATTTTTTCATTATCCTTTCCAGTACCGAAAGCCACCTCCTCCAAAGAACAGAGCACGAGCCAGCAGAGTTCCCAGGGTGCTGAAAGCAGTGGATCCTAACACCAGTCCTGCAGTGTTGAAGGTAGGCCACAGTCACAGACAGAGAGAGAGAGAGGAATCAGAAAACATGGAAAGAGAAACAGCAAAAGAAAGAAAGAGAAGAGAGAGAGAGAGAGAGAGAGAGAGAGAGAGAGAGAGAGAGAGAGAGAGAGAGAGAGAGAGGAGAGAGGAGAGAGAGAGGAGAGAGAGAGAGAGAGAGAGGAGGGGGGGGGGGGGGGGATCAGAGAACATGGAAAGAAGCAGCAAGAAAGAAAGAAAGAAAGAGAGAGAGAGAGGAAAAAACAAAGGAGGGGGAGAGAGAGGGTTGAAGAGAGAGAGACAGACAGACAGACAGAAACACACACACACAACAGAGAAAGGGAAGACACAAGTCCTGCATCTTCACACTTTATGTCCTGTACAGGAGCTGGTGAACAACGAAGAGAAAGACACCACCCCCACCACCACCACCACCACCACCACCACCACCAGTGACACCCCTCAGAAGACGACCAACGGCCTGACCTCGTCAGACATCATGTCCCCGGACATGCAGAGCTCCATGCTGGCCGACATCGACAGCACACTGGCCGCCATGCACAACAACACCACCACTCCTCCTCCTCACAGGGAGGCCCCTCCCCGCCCAAAAGCGCCGAACGGTCGCGCGAAACGTCGGTGGAGAAACTGACCCCGGGCGGCGCAGCGACTCTGCTCAACTCAAAGCGCCGGCCAAACCGTCCGTGCAGGCCTCCAGCAGCCGCGAGCAGCTGGCCAAAGCCCTGGCTCAGGAGCTGACCCGCTCCGCCAGCAAGGAAATGCTGGCCAAGCCGCAGAGCAAGACCCCCACCCCGAAAAGCAGCAAGGAAACCACGCCCAAGTCACAGAGCGCGGGGGCCTCGCCCAAGACGGCGCACGGCAAGAACCTGTCCGGGGCGTCCAGTAAAGACAGTGTGGGGGGGGGCTCCAGCGGTGAGGGGACGGCCAGCAGCGGGGGGGACTCCAGGAAAGGGGGGGGATGGTGGTGCCGTCGTCCCCGGAAGAAGGGGGAGACAAGGACAAGAAGAGGCCCGGAAACATCTTCACCTTGATCGACCCGACAGCAAAGGGTGGGGACAAGGCTGAGGAAGCTGGAGGCAGGAGCAAGATTCCTGTTAGAGCGGGTAGGATTACGTTCTGGGCCCTTCTCTCTCTCTCTCTCTCTCTGTGTCTCCATCTCCCTCTGTGGCTCTTGCTTGTTCTTTCACCCACCCAAACAGAGGAAAACAGGCAAGCACACACACAGACAGACACACACACACACTGCTTGTTGTTTCACCCACCCACACCCAAACAGAGGGAGACAGGCAAGCACACACACAGACACACACACACTGTTTCTCTTTCTATCCCCTCCCCCTGTTATGTGAGCATACATGTATGTTCTAGCATTTGCTAAGAGAGTTCATTTCTGTTCTTACAGACACATGATTTATATATCATAATCAGAATTCTAAAAGCTCCCTACAGAGGGCTAAGGAACTGAAAACCATGCACTTTTATCATTCTGCCACTGACGGCTTGCTTGGTGACCAAAACATCTTCAAACATGTGTGTTCCACTCTTGTTATTGGGTTTGGTTTTTTTTAACACCCCCCACCCCCCAAATTCTTTTTTACTCTGTTTGTCTGTGTCACTACATCTCTGATGACTGTTGTCTGGAGACCAAAACATCTTCAAACATGTGTTCTTCTATTGTTGGGGGGAGGGGGTGGGGGGGGTAGCCCCTCTATTGTTGGGGGGAGGGAGGGGGGTAGCCCTCTATTGTTGGGGTTTGGTGGGGGGGGGGGGGGTTGTGCTTCACTTCCTCCCTCTTTGTTCTTCTGTGTAATGAAACACTGAATTATATTGAGCTGTGCATGTGTGTGTGTTTGCTCGCATGGGTGCGCATGCATGCTCCCAATTTTTGTTTTTCTCTCCATCTCTCTGGCAGTTCTACTTGTAAGACTTCCTAGAAACTTAGAGGAAACGGAATTGTCACATTGAGTCTGACCCTTAACAGTCAGGAAAAATGTATCTAGTGGTCAGGTTAGCTAATCTCTTGCTTCATTTCCTGAATGTCACTTTGTGATATGGTGTAATGTCACTTTGTGATATGGTGTGACAGCTGTGTTACGTGCTGACTGATCGATTAAACCATTGACGTTGGGGGCAGGCAACAGCAAAGTGAGAGGGAGGCTGTATGATCAGTGGCTTTCTTTCCCACTCATGGAATTCCACTTTACAGCTTAGTCTTTAGTGATCGACTATGACTCCCTGACTAGGAGGCTTGACTCGCACAGTACTTATGTGCTGCAGCCCTGGGGGCTGGTTGGCCTTTGGAGAACATCTCTAATGCTGACTGTCCTTATGCCCACTTGGCTGAGAGAATGGGGATGTAGTGTGGGCAAGGCATCTCCACTATAATCAAATTTCTGCCCAATTTCCAAAACAGTAGCTGCCTCCTCTGCTGTTTTGGAGGTCATCGTCGAACACGACGGACAAACATAAATGGCTGACTGATGGCCATGACCTTGTTGTGTGGGCTGTACTGTGTGCTGATTGATGGCCATGACCTTGTTGTGTGGGCTGTACTGTGTGCTGATTGATGGCCATGACCTTGTTGTGTGGGGTGTACTGTGTGCTGACTGATGGCCATGACCTTGTTGTGTGGGCTGTACTGTGTACGGATGGCCATGACCTTGTTGTGTGGGCTGTAGTGTGTGCTGACTGATGGCCATGACATTGTTGTGTGGACTGTACTGTGTGCTGACTGATGGCCATGACCTTGTGTGTGGGCTGTACTGTGTGCTGATGGCCATGACCTTGTGTGGGCTGTACTGTGTGCTGATTGATGGCCATGACCTTGTTGTGTGGGCTGTACTGTGTGCTGATGGCCATGACCTTGTTGTGTGGGCTGTACTGTGTGCTGATGGCCATGACCTTGCTGTGTGGGCTGTACTGTGTGCTGACTGATGGCCATGACCTTGTTGTGTGGGCTGTAGTGTGTGCTGATGGCCATGACCTTGTTGTGTGGGATGTACTGTGTGCTGATTGATGGCCATGACCTTGTTGTGTGGGCTGTACTGTGTGCTGGTGGCCATGACCTTGTTGTGTGGGCTGTGCTGTGTGCTGATGGCCATGACCTTGTTGTGTGGGCTGTACTGTGTGCTGATGGCCATGACCTTGTTGTGTGGGCTGTACTGTGTGCTGATTGATGGCCATGACCTTGCTGTGTGGGCTGTACTGTGTGCTGATTGGTGGCCATGACCTTGTTGTGTGGGCTGTACTGTGTGCTGATTGGTGGCCATGACCTTGTTGTGTGGGCTGTACTGTGTGCTGATGGCCATGACCTTGTGTGAGCTGTGTGCTGATGGTCATGACCTGTCTGTCTGTCTGTTACAGCCTCCAGTCCTACGCAGCCAACAGCCCCTCTCAGGCTCAGTGCTGGCAAAGACAAACGTTTCCCGTGAGTGTTTTCCCAACAGTTCGTTCATTTCGTTAACACACAGCAAGTTGAAAAACAAACAAAAAACCCTTACTATAATCAACGTATGATTTTGAAGTTTCCTGTGTGTATGTTTAGACAGTTCCCTTCATTAATACGTAGTGGTGTCAAACTAAAAGAAAAAAAAAAAAAGAAGACTATGACCAGCATTAGAATTTTAAAGTGTTTTTCATGTGTTTGTTTAAACAGTTCATTCTAGAACTGTTTAAACAAACTAAAAGATTTTTTTCCATAAAAAATCCGATTTAGAGATAAAATAACCCCTCATATACAGATCATTTAGTTTCAAACATGCTGATAAATAATATGAAAAAACACTCCCACATCACATGTATACAAAACTGAATAGATAATTTTCAGTTTTTTGAAAAAATATTAGACCTGTGCAAAGTTATAATTTTTTTATGAAAATGTTTTTTATCAGCTCAATAACAGGTCAATGATTAATTCTGTTAACTTTTAATTTCCTGATTAACATTTCAAAATGTCATTTAATTAAGAAAAATATAAGAATGTACTCTTTCCTGGCATATTCTATCTTTATCAGCCTTATGCAAATAATGAACAAAATTAAGCATTTTTAAAACTATTTTCTCCTCTCCCAGAGTGCCTTCAGTACACGGAGACCAGATGGATCAACTGATGAAATGTAAGTAGTAGTTACACACACTTCTGTGAAACATCCATAAGGACTGTTAAGCTTGTAGCCGTCTGTTTTGTGTACTTTGTTGTCTTCTTACGTATGTGTGTCATGTGTGTATCAGGGTAAAAATGCATCTTTTGTATAAATGTGGAGAGTGTGTGTGTGTAAGTAAGTAAAAGAGAACTCTGAACTCTGAAATGGTAAAAGAGAGATAGATGGAGAGGATGATGATAGTTAAGACCAAGTAGAGATTGATGGGGAGAGGGAGGGCAAACTGACTTTGGCATGTGTTCTTTAAAAAAAAAGTTAACACCATCTCAAAACATTTTGTACAGAACCCCATACACTGCAAAACTGAAACTTGTGAAGAACACACCAACAGTTAGAAAAGTCTGGTTCTTGATCTATGTATATAAACAAAGTATATTACCAGCCAAAATCAGATCATTCTCACTTTGGGGGGGGGGGGGGGGGGGGGGGGGGGCTTCAAATGTTATTTTCAAGAATATTTCCCTTCCTATGATGAAGAAAAGAAAACCACACCAAAAAGCATTATAGAAGAAACACATGACTGTATCATCATCTACCTACCCCCTGTCCAGACTGACACAAAGTGTGGAAATGTTGATCAATGCAAAACATGCGTCTTGCCTACCAGCTAAAACAAGATTGTCACCAATATTTTACAGCACTGAAAACTCGGCTGAAGGAGGATGATGGGGACAGTTCCAAGAAAGCCTCCAACACAACGTCTCCGCAGGTAAGTTTACAAAAATTAAAAAATCTACTTCATGTGAAAACCAGGCGAGCATGGCGGAAAGTGATTTACAATGCAAAGAAAACAACTATTTAAACAAATGTTTTAAAATGTTTTACTTATATATCTTTCATTTTTCTCTTTGAAATCACTAGGATTGTCGTTTTATGTTTTCATTTGAAACATGAACTGCAGCCTTTTCAATTCAACATTGAAGCACTAAAATGATGGTGGATTATGTAAAAGAATTTACAAATAATAAGGGAACAGTGGTTTTAAACTAAGAATGTTCTTCTACAAGACAGTTATCTATTGCAAAACAGATTACTTGGACAGTAGCTATGACACAAACTTTTGCTACTCTTCCTATAGTTTCTCTGTCTGTCTATCTATTCTTTTATTTCAAGAATAATGGAATAAGCGCTCATGTGACTGGCTGCTCTAACTGCAGCCATTCTGACGACTATTGTTACACTGAACACAGTTCCTCTGACCATTGCTGCTCCTCTGACTAATACACTACTCTACCCGACATGTTGCACTGACCACTGCTGTGTGTTACAGGAGGACCCCTCAGCTCAGGAGGAGGAGGACCTGGACCCCATGGGCAGAGACCGCTCCCACTCTGACCCCACAAAACTAGCCGAGGACAAGGGGAAAAAGCTCCACCAGACCCATCTATAACCCATGCTGCTTTCTGACTGCTGTCACCGTCTGTGTTACACAAGTGCCTTCGTCACCCATGTCTGCCTGTCTGTCTGCTGCTGTGTCAGCTGCTACCCAACTTGGGTCAGGGTTTAATTTTCTGTTTTCTGCATATCTGGCTTCACACAATGAACTTGTGAAAAAAAAAAAAGTCTGGTTTTCAGTAAATCTGGATTTTTTTTTTACAGTGAATTTAACATGAGGATGTTTACTGAAGCTGAAATATGATTTCATCTTCTGAAAGACAGTGCAACTAACGGAACAGAACAGGACTGATGCTATTCACTGGAAGAAGAAAAATGATAATAACAATCACAAGGACTTGGAAAAACTGGGCGTGTGACAAAATCATATTTTATCAACTCTTGCTAAAACACACACCCACACACACACACCCAAACACACACAAGTAATGATGAGCGCAACAGTTTCTTTCTTGACCATTTTCAATCCACTCTTTTGTGTGATTTAGCTGAAAGGACTAATCATCCTGGGGAGACAGGATGGGTGGGTAGGGAGGAAGCGGGAGCTTTAGAACACACATTGCCACCAAAGTGACAGTCAATTACATGGGCAGTGAAGATATGGGAAGACTTATGCTTAAACTCAGTTTTAGGATGAGTTTCATGGTCTGTCAATCTAGCTAAGCAGGCAAAAATACAGAATTAAACCGACACTTCACAACAACGAAATTAAATAAAACCAATTTTTTTTCCTAAAACAGAAAAGACAAACTATGAACGTGTTACCATTAAACTTGATACGTATTCACCTCAAACAAACCCACTTTCAAATTCTGTAAACATTTACCTCTTTCACATTTATACCACAGATTTCTGACCTCAGCCTGTGACTCTTTGCAGGCCAGGTAAAGGCATTTCAAATCCAAAGTTTATCATGTTTGGTTCAGTCAAAAGGTAATGTAATTCTATAGAGTATCTGAATACATCAGAAAAGTTTTTCAAATCGTACACAAACTCAGCAAAGTATATGGAGCTCATGAAATATGCATCAATTAGCTGACCACAAAAGCACATCCTTTTTACAACTTCTCGCACATTTCAGTGTAATCATTTTCCTCAAGCGGGAGATGAAACTGGAGGAAGAGTGGATTCAATGCTGTAAGCTCGTTGTAACTAGCTCATTTTATACAATCTTTCAAGACGACTGTAACACATACTGGAACTTTTTCATCATTTAGATACCTTCACAATTCTTGCACATATCATTTGGTAAAATTTTACCTCATCTTTGTTTTTAGACAACATGGGGAATATTTCTTCTTGATAAAGGTGTGTACACTGTATGATTACATATCTTCTCATACCAAGATCACCAGAACAAATGCAACGGAACTTTGCCCCACATTTTTTTTACTCCTAAAAAGCCATGTGAAAAAATACAAGAACAAAAATGTGTGTCACTGCTGATAAGAGATGCTCACAGCATAACTATTATTTGACATCAAGGTCACAATCACCTCTCTCTGTCTCTCTCTCTCCCCAAAAAACCCTGAAGGGGGCTCTGTACTAAAGATGAAAATGTGTGAACAATGCTTTGTTCACTTCCCAAAGTATTATCTACTTTCCTTAACTGAAATCTCACTGGTTTTTTCCTGCAATTTGCACATGATTTTATGCAAGCACACTAGAAGCATTGTAAATGTAATATTTATGGATCGTATGAGTCAATGTTACCAGGGTGGAACCTCAGAATGAACGCACAAGCAGTTTCCTTTTTTTAATTTTAAATTGATGAGAGAGTAGAGTCTAACCCTGTTTTGTAAGCACTGATTCACATTTACTTTGCTTGTCTCATTTCTTTCTGTCCAACAGAACTGATTTGTGATACGCTTCATTATCATGTGGCTTGTACTTAGGATAGATCATTTGCTATCATTTGTTGTGCATGTGATTTTTCAATGATTATGCAGGTGTGGATTTGGCATTTCAGAAATGTCTGATGTTTTGTTTATGCCTGATTGTTCATGCATATATATAAAAAAAAACACCCAGTGTGTGCTGTGTGTATGTGTGCGTGTGGGAGAGAGAGAGAGAGAGAGGAGAGAGAGAGAGAGAGAGAGAGAGAGAGCGTACACACAGAGAAACGTGTTAAGTGTGCATGCATGAGTCACTATTGTGAGATATTTTCATCTTCTTTCGAACACGATCTCATATTGATCATATCATACAATAACTTATCACAATAATAACAAAATCATTGACTCTAAAGTGCAACATGTAAGAATAACTGTTTCAATTTATCAGCAAAAAAAAAACACAAAAAAGAAAGGTAAATGGATGCTGCAATAGATTTACAGCTTTTGTTCAATTTGTTTGTTTGTTGTTTTATTTGTGTTACGCTGCCTTGCTCATTTGAAAAAAAAATGTCATGAACAAAATGTGCCTTATGATTACACAAACGTAGTTTGCATCTGAACATTTTGCTTCATTATTTTGTCATCACCTTTCTGTACAGTTCTCACAGTGTTTGTATCACACAACGCAATAAATACGATAATCTAAAGAATCACAGCGTGAAGGTGTGCTTTTTTAGCAGTTAAAGTATTTGTGAAACACATGCTAGAGTTATGATCCTACAGTGGACGTATGTGCATATAAACCTGAATTTCACACACACACAGAGCAAATTAACTTACAAAAAAAAGGTTATACCCAAACTCTCAGACATAATCTGTGTTCCCTTACTGGGTGGGAATGCGTAGCGCTTGACCTTCTCCTGTGCTTGTGACTCTGCAGGAAGTCTGCCTGCTGGCCTCAACCGACACGTGCCAGCTTCAGAGCAACTCATTTTGGGGGCACAGGAAACACGCTGGGTGTGTTTGTGTTTAAGTAACCCACCAAAGACCGACATGAATTACAGGATCTTTAGAGTGGATTTTAGAGTGCATACATGAAAGGAATCAAGGCTGTGGCAGGTCTCCACTTTGAACTGACTTGGATGGATTGTAAAATTCCCAGCCCATAATCCGCAGATGCCACTGCTGAGATTCAAACCCATGACTTCATGGATCCATAGGATTCAAGTTAAATGGTCCTAAGCACTTGGATCTAGTGTCTGTCCTATATCAGTTCAACAAGGGCAAACCCTTGAGCAAGAGATCAATGCATAACAATCAAGTTACATTTGACACTTCAACAACTCCAAAGTCAAGGAAGAGGATGGAGGAGAGAATTTACTGTGACAGAACAAAGAACTTGATTCTCTGCTGATCAGCACAAGTCGCGCTAACTGGCCGTGACGGCAAGGCAATGTACTGTCAACTAATCCTATGTTCCTGTCCTGCTCAGTCACTTCCATTCTCATCCACATCTTACAGAGATAACCCTGCAAACTAAGCTGTACGGCCCATGAGAGAATTTGGAGAGGACATGCCACTATTTCTCCCCAAACACATCTGATAGTGTAAAATGCAAACGAGAGAAGAAGAAGAAGAAGGAGGTCTACACCTTAACCAGTGAAGATTTTACTCCACATGTTGCTGTTATGTGTCTCTATTCAATTCTCTTTTCCCTTTCATCACTTTTCCATTCATTCTATTTTCATTTCTTTTCTTTATTAATTCTGTTTTAATGAATGACTACTGGCTGTGACAGACTACGAAGTGAAGAAAAGTCCCTAAGACCTCTGTGTGTGTGTGCATGTGTGCGTGCATGCGTGCGTGCACATGCATGCCCACATATATCTTAAATTAATTTCAGTCTTCTTTTCACTGAACCAGATGAAAACAGAACCCACAAACAAATGTGAACAGATTTTGCATGTGTGTGTGTGTGGGTGGGTGCATGTGAGCATGCGTGTGTGTGTATGCGTGTGTGGATACATGCGTGCATGCATGCGTGTGAGTGCCTGTGTATATATGTTTAAATTTCAGTCTCCTTTTCACTGAACCATAGGAAAAGAAGAGAACACAGAGCTCACACACACACAAAGGAGGGCAAACAGACATACACCACACACACAGCCACAGCGAGCGACTCACCCTGTCTTTAAAGGTGTCTGGCAGCCGTTTGTTGGGATCTTCTGGCGGAGGCAGGGAGATGAAAAAGCCCAGCGTGTCTCCCTGAGTGTAGCCCGTGTCGCAGTAATGCTTCCCCTTGCTCTGATGAAACGCCGTCCCTTTCCGAGATCGCCAGGAGTAGCTGAACTTGTCGTACCCACAGGGGGCCTGTAGGTTGCCTGTGAGGCAAGGTGCACTCTGCATTAAGAAGGGTCTGGGAAGTAGAGTAGGGGGTTCAAAACCAAACCACTATTTCAAAAGTATCTTGACTAGATAGAGCTCTGAGTTTCACTAATGGTGAGATCTTCCATATGACAATCGTTTTTGCCCACCATGAAGGTAGCCGCATTCCGACGTTGGGGACTTATTTACACTGTCAAGCCCCAGGCATCCCCATGAGGGAAAAAGTTGACAGTAAGATTTTTTCCAACAAAAATTTATGGCTAGAATACTTCAATATCTGTGCTTGTAGTTGTTTAATTAAAATGGCACAGTATATGAAGCAAAAGGCAAACAGTTTAAACAGAGAGAGACAGACAATAACTGACCGAAAGGTTGTGACTGATCAAAAAGGAAAATGAGCCACATGGGAACAGCAGGGCAGAATCGTTACAGAAGGTGAGGCAGCACACACAAAAAACAGCAACAAAAACCAGAGACAGCAATAGGATGAGGAGGTGGACAGAAGACCACTGACCTAAGGGTTGTGACCAGCCTATCCTGGTGGCCGTTGGGTCTGGCATCTCCTTGATGGTCACCTCATAGAACCACTGGCCTGTGATCACCCCTGAACACACACCATCACAGTGTAACATGACATAACAACACACAACAGGCTGTTGTTTCACTGCACACATCACCACTATAAATAATCTCAAACAGATTGTTTTATTAATTTGGATCCCTGGTCTGACAGACAGGGTTTTTAATGGGTACACAAAATGTGCCTGCATTTGCACAGAAAAAGGTGGTTTAAGGTTTCAACCAAATGACTTTCAAGGAAGCTGAGTCAGTACTTCAGTTGGTTTTGGATTAACCCCTCCTCCATTCCTTGGCTAGAGCCCCGAGGTTCACCAATAGTGAAATTTTTTTAGTATATGACCATTCCCCCACCCCCACCCACCCAAACCATTAAGGTAGCTGCATTCTGACTTTGGGAATCAAACCTACCAATTTCTGCCAGGACAGTCAGGAGGTACCTCCCTGCCCTTTCCAATGTTCAACTGTTCGTGTGTTCTTTTGACGTGCACAAGTCTATAAGCACAAGGGTCCAACTGGTTTAGCGTCTCCTCTGAAAAACTTGACATTCAGTTTGATTTTCCCGTTAAACTGGGAAGAAAGGGCAAGGCTGACTGAACCCAGAACCTCAGCGTTTACTTGTTAGGCAGGTGAATGTCTAAACCGCCCTGCCACCTTCCTTCTTAGTACTTCAATTAACTCCAGAGGAACATTTTCCAAAAAATGGTCACCTAACAAAGGTCACCCAGTGGAGGTCACCCAACGAAGGTCACCCAGTGGAGGTTACCCAACGAAGGTCACCCAGTGGAGGTCACCCAACGAAGGTCACCCAGTGGAGACTGAACCAGCATCCCCACATACTGTCATATTACCAGTTGGAAGCTCTAACCACCTGGCTGTCCTGTCCTGTCCTGTCCCCTGATCCCAGCAGCACAACTGGCATCATCAAATGTGACATGGCTGTTGTTTCTCTAACTTGAAATGTGGCTGCTGAAAATTGTTGAGGCACAAGTTTGTACTGAGTCATGTACTGTTGCACATACATACACATGTGCATATGTGTTGTGTACATGTGCTAGCACATTACATACCCCCCTCCCCCACCCCCCATCCCTACACACACACACACACACACACACACAGAATCGAATTCATTACCATGTGAAGCCCTGATCATGCTGTAGCCCTTCTCCCCAGTCACTGTCAATCGATCATCAGACAGTTTCAGTTGTATAGCTGAAACATAAGATGAAAAATTGTCCCCAAAATGGTAGAGTTCAGAATCATCACTTTTGAATATGTCTTAGTGTCTGCTCTTTGTGGTTGGTTCTACTCAATACAAGGGAACATGGAAAAAAGAAAATGTAGTATATACATGTGCATATGTTCCTGCATGCGTGAGTGTGTGTGCATATGTGTGTTTGTGTGCAGGTGCACATGTGCATGCATTTGAGTGTGCACATGCATGCATACCTGTGTGTGTACATGAGTCTGTGCACACGTCTGCATATGTAAACTTTTTTCTTCATTCCTCAGCAAGAGCTTCAAGATTCACACCAACGGTGAGATTTTGCATTATGTGACTGTTTTTGTGCACCATTAAGATAGATGCATTCCAACTTTGGGACTGATTAGACGTCTAATCACAACTCCAGCACACATGGATTTTTTTAACTTTTTTTCCATCCGTCCTAGCAAAACGCACTGCCCTACTCTTCTGAAAGACGGAACAGGTTTTCAATTTGTGCACAAGATGTTTTGCGTGTGTTCACACACAGGACCTCTAGTCTCATCCACAGGACTTTCAGGGAAGAGGGATGGGGGGGAAAGGGGGGGGGGGAGAATCAGAATTGATGTTAACTCCAGGGGGGAAAAAATCTCCGTAACGGGTGCCTCAATGGTGGCTCAAACACAGACCTTCAGACCACAAGCACAATGCTCCAGCCACTAGGCTACACCCCTCCCACCCCCCCTAAACGAAAAGTAACCCCGCCAAATCCACCCACACCTGCACTGACCTCTATCATGCATTGACAGCAACACCTGGTTGCCCTGGAAGACGCGATACAGGTACCCAGGGATGGGTTTACCCGCCATCTCAGTGCTCTCGTCGAATGCCTGCCGATTGGGGGCGTGGGGGTCCGCTTCAGCCAGGTAGTAGCGGTAGCCGTCCTTGTTGAACGGGTGCTCTAGCGGATAGCCGTGGGGAGGCAACTTGGGCCCGACTTGTTCACTGAGGAAAGTAACTTTCCTGATAAGAGGTTAACAGCTTTCTGGTCTATGGATTGATTCACCTGTGAAGATATCCTTCCCCCCCCCCCCCCCCCCCCCCAACCCCAGTGTTAGACATAGGCTAGGGGTACTTATGGTTTCTTTCAAACAAAAATCACTTGTCCATTCCCCTCTTTTAAACACACACGCCCACACGTGTGTGTGTATGCCCACATTCTCACATTCATGCACACACACATATATGTTCCCCCTCACATAAGTACTTGGACACACACACTCACAAAATAATAAATAAGACAGGCCCAAGACAAAAGCTTTGTCAGTTACTGATGTCAGCTAAGTGCCAACAAGTCCTACATTACAACATTGTTATGTTGTCAAATGTTATGTTGTAAAATGCTATGTTATAAAATGTTATGCTGAGATTAGTCACCAGCCATGGCAAGCTCCCAGCGTTACAACTTGCACTCTCCTTTAACTCATTCAAACCTGAGCCTAAGCATCTCTCAGGCTAAAGTACCCATTGTGCCGTTGTTAATAATAATAATGTATGGAATTTATATAGCGCTAAATCTTGTTGTTATGACACAAATATAATCGCAACACCCCCACAATGGGTATTTAGCCTGAGAGCTACTCAGGCTCAGGCCAACAAGACTACTCAGCCTCATCCAAGCAGTGCCCAGGCACAAGGTTAAATGAGTTAAAAGGAGATCAAATCCCCTGATCATAGTATGGGTGCCTACATGAAAAGATACTTGACAAGAGTGTAAACTTCTCATCTGGTGTGTACTTTCCATCTCACAGTGACTCCCAGGTGGGATGAACAAGTCTGGGTGCATATTCTGAATGACCCCTCAGGATGTTTAAGCTGAAAGAGGCCAAACGACGAAGATACCACACCAGGAAATGTAGACTTGAGGCTACACAGTGCTTTCAACCTGAACCCACTCACTTCTTTTTCTTGTTAGTCACCACAGGCAAATTGTCGAAAGCTCCTCGTCTTTTCGTACGGCCTTTGCCCACACCTGAAACACGTGCACCTGACAAAATAACTCACTTTCCCATTCTTACCTGCATCGTATGTTGGCAAAAAAAAGTGTGACATATAACAGCGAATGATTTGAGAAGAAAAACAAATACCATTGTTACATGCATTTTACAATACAGAAATACAATAGAATTTCTGCTGATGTTCATCAGAAACAAGGCACTGATTCCCTAGAGGAAAAACGAAGGAAGACAATTAGAACAGAAAATAAGCCAGATGACATTCTGTCATATGTTGATCCAGATTCATTAACATTGCTGTCACTTCTCCTTCCTCTCTGTTCCTCAGCTTGAACTCTGATATTCGTCATCAGTCAGATTTTTTGTGTATGCAACTATTTTGTCCAGTATTAAAGTCACTACAAGGATGGGACAGCTCAGTGGTCAGAGCACTCACTTTCCACAAGCTATGGTTAAGCAGCACTGAGCGTGGTTACCAAGTGGATGGGCGACTGTTTGCGCACCTTGGCTTCAGTACAGTCTCCCAGTTCACCCCGCTGTACATGGGTACCTGCCCTCTTTAGGGTCAGGGAAGGTAAGCAGCGAGGGAGAGGAGATGGGTGCCGCCCTCAATATGCTGGCCCCTGGAGAAGCTGAGGTTTCTGACACCTCCTTCCCCAATGACTGCATAGATTATGGGCACGTCTTTACCTTTTTAAAGTCACTACAGCCCAACTTCAGAGATGATGTCTGAACACAACAGCTAGGTACATGCATTTGTTGCTTTGTCATCCATTCCAATAGGCACACACGATGGCCTTCTCTTCCTTGAATCAGCAAATGTGTCATTAACCTTACTTTCAATGCAAGAGATTCAGCAACAGCCTGCAATGTCCTGCAGTGTTCAAATAAGGAATTCCACAGCCTTTCTGGGTAAACATTCTCATCTTGATATATCATGCTTATACATACAGACAGAAAATCTGGATGAACATATATATAGACAAGAAAATGAACGAGTTGATACATGAACAGTACAGTGTAAAACTCACACACCTAAACAATCAAAGAGACAGACAAAAGACACTACAGCCAAGTGGTTAACACTGTGAGGGGGGGGAGGGGGAGGGGGAGAGGGGGGAGAGGGGGGAGAGGGAGAGGGGGGGGAGGGGGGAGAGAGAGAGGGGGGCGACCCAAAACAACCCAGACAGATCATTAATTAAAGTGAGTACACAACCCCCCCCAAGAGCACAGAGAAAGAAAGGCACCGACTTGTGCTTGTGTCAGCTGCACCCTGCACTCCTGAGGGACCGGCTCTGGCGTCATACACAGGGGCGATCTTTGTCAGGTCCTGTTCAGAGAGAAAAGCCATCCACGTTCACGCATGCATGGATGTGCGTACACACACACACACACATCACTAAACATTGTGATTTCCCACATGATCTTGAAGAAAGCATTGTGTTTATTGCTAACCATACATCCACTTCATTTTATTTATATATAAATTTATTCTTTTATATCGAGGATAATGGAAGAAGCTTTCTTGTATGTTTTTACATCCAGTCCCTGTGAGTACGCAGTTTTGTCAATTTTGTCATCCGTTCCCACCAGCACACTATGGCCTACTCTTCCAAAAAGCAGAACAGGTTTTAACGTGTGTGTAAGATGTTCTGCGTGGGTTTCCACACACGACGTCGGTTTATAGTCTCATCTGATGGACCAATGACACAACCACCTGCTCAGGTTACAATCCCATCTGTCTTTCATTTTAAAAAAAAGTAGGTCAGCTATGACCAATAGGATGAATGACACAGACATGCTCAGCATGCACCCTGCTACCAAGAGAGGGACGGGCTCTGCCAGGTTCAACATGCCCAGGACACACTGCCTGAACTTTTCAGTGCACTGACCCCATGACTCTGCAAGGAGTTCTGAGTGATATCAGTCAAAACCAACGCACACACACACAAATAAAAATATCATACTTGGTTGATCAGAGTGAAATAGGCTTCGTTTCCTTCATCTGCATTCATCAGGTACAGGTCAGGTTCCTTCATCTGCAACACATGAAGTGTTGATACACAGTTAGTTTGCTTCACAACACGCTGAACACATCACATGCCTGTCAAGTTCTGAACTGTTTTGTATTGTACTGTATTGTATTGCATTGCACTGCATTGCATTGTATACCACAGATTTCTCTGCATGAAATTTGGGCTGGTCTCAATGGCAAGAGCACAATACCAAAAGAGCAGAGCCACCCATTCTTCTTTTTACTTTTCCTGTCTGTATGTGCATTTATTTCCCTATCACAGTGGCTTTTTTTCACAGAATTTTGCCAGGGACAACTTTGTTGTTGCCCTGGGTTCTTTAACATGCGATAATTACATGCTGCACACGAGACTCCAGTTAACTGTCTCATCTGAAAGATAAGCACCCAGACCACCACTCATGATCTAGTGGGTGGGAGAAAAGTTTCGAGGACAAACAGGGATTGAACCAAGACTGTTCGCTTTCTAGGCAGATGTGTTATCATTACCGATCCACCTTTATTCATCATCAGTTTATTGATCCATTCGTATTTCATATACATTTGCCAGTGTAGATAAAGATGTATACCTCATATTTTCATATCACTTAGTCACTGTTTATGTCATCAAACCTGCTTTGTACTTTTTTTCTTCTCCAAATGTTGTTGTTGTGCGTTCCCCAGCTTAACACTCTGGGGGCCCCCAGAATGTGCACTCTGACTCACTCACCCCATTCTCTAAATAATCATATACACACACAAATCTTTAGAAGTAAAAAAACACAACCCAGCGGTAATAATAAGCAGAAGCAGCCAACACTGACCATGGTATTGAGGACAGTCTTGTGCCAGGTCTGTTTAGTTCTGCGTGTCATCGTGGTCATATTGTCCCAGTTCTTCTCAATGAAAGGGATGATGTCCTGAAAAACAAAAGTAGTACATGCAAAACAATTGGACTTTTGGCTAACCAAAATGAATGAGAATCCAACTTTATGAACAATAACGAATTAGTCTTGTAAAGAAGTGCAAAATATCGCATTGGTCACTCATTATGCTTTACGCACATCCTTCAAGTAGCAAACAAAAATAGTAACACAAAGACAACATGTATACATACACACATGCACGGAGTGGAACGACATAAAATTAAAGACTACTACACACACGCACACAGATGCGTGCGCACGCGCACGCACACACACACTTTAACCTGTAGCTGTCACCAGTTTTCTATCCACAGTCACAATCTTTCAAGAGTTGCAAGAAAAAAAATGCCAAAACCAAAATCAGAAGATTAAAGCTAGAGCTCAAAGTCTGACCTTATCTCAACTGCTCCAACTTCATTGGTTACTTGCAGATAAAAGTTTTAACTTTAACCGTATACATCTATTACTATTACTGTTTAGCTGGTCTTTTTGTTCTACTTAAAACTGATATTACTATACAATGCAGATTTCTCTGATACAATGCAGATTTCTCTGATACAATGTAGATTTCTCTGTTTTCTTACTTAAACTTCCATCTTTGTTTTCCTTTTTTTTGCGGGGGGAGGTTGCTTTCATGCTGAATTTTGTTTAAGACTTTGATCATGTTAATTTTTTCACCACTGTAACTTTTTTTAATTTTTAACTTGATGTGATATTCTCAAGTCCAAAGAAAGACAAACCAGCTTTTCAGACTTGGAAGACAAAAAAGTTTAACTTTCATTTGAAACATAGACTGGACATGACCGAAAAGAGTGACAGAAATAACCTGATACAGATTGACAGATTTAAGAGAGAGAGAGAGAGAGAGAGAGAGAGAGAGAGAGAGAGAGAGAGAGAGAGAGAGAGAGAGAGAGAGAGAGAGAGAGAGAGAGAGAGAGAGAGAGAGAGAGAAGCAAGCCTTACACCTTGGTACAGCTATGAATACTGTCAAGCAGGGTAGCTTAGTCTCAGCAGTTAGCACAAACATAATAACACAACAGTTTGGTATCTATGGGGACGGGATAGCGCAGTGGTCAGAGCACTCACTTTCCCCAAGCCAATGTTAGCAGCATCAACCATGGTTACCAAGTGGATGGGTGACCGTTTGCCTGCTTTGGCTTCAGTACAGTCCCCCAGTTCACCCAGCTGTAAATGGGTACCTCCCTCTTTAGGGTCAGGGGAGGTAAAGCAGCGAGGGAGAGGAGATGGGAGCCGCCCTCAATATGCTGGCCCCTAGAGAAGCTGAAGTCTCTGACACCTCACTCCCCTACGACCACATAACCTTTACTTTTACCTTATGATGTCTATGAAGAGTACTGACCATATCTTTGGAGAACTCAGGTCTATCCTCCCCCTCATGCTGTGCTGTGAAGGTCAGGTTGGCCATGGCCTGATGACACACCTGGCTGAACGCTGCACACACACAGAGTATACACACCACCCCTGTCAGCTCCATAAACACACAGTTAACTACATACCTTCAATCACCCCCTACGAACTTTACGTATAATAAGGTAGCTGCTAGCATAAAATTCAAACTAATTCAACCCACACTGAAAAACAAACTAACACACTTAAAAGCAAATCTGGCCCAGGCCAAAAACTGTGTCAGTTATTGATGTCAGCTATTTGCCAAGGCCTACACTAAAATGTTATTGGTGTAAAATGTTGTTTTGAGATTGCCTTCAGCCATGACAAGCTCTTAACGTAACAACCTGCACTCTCTTTTAGGAGACAAAATCCTCTGAAGTCAGAGTATGGCTGCCCATATGGCAAGGTACTAAAAAGTCATACGCGCAAACTTCCCATACAGTGTGCAATTTCAATCTCACAGTGATACCCAGGTGGGATGAGTGAGTCAGAGTGCACATTCTGGGTGACCCCCCAGAGTGTTAAGCTGGGGAACGCACAACAACAGAAGCAAATTTTGGACACTGATAAACTCACACTACAACGAACTGTCACTATTCTTTAAGATGCCCAGCAACAGTGTACAGCTCCTCTTAACTCCTGTCAGGTGTTTCCCTTCATTTTCAATCAACAGTTTCAATAAACATCTTTTTTTTCTTTTCTTTTTTTTAAATTTTAGAAATGATTGTATCCACAAGTATTTACTAAAGTATATACTCCTGCATATACTGACATATTACACATGTACCTCTGTTCATATTTTTAGGCATATTTTATAAGTATTCCAATATTTTGTACATTTCTGAAAATGCCAACATATGACTCATGAACTTGGATTTATAAATTTGCAAAGTTTATTAAGCATATGAATAATCTGCTACAGAGTTATCGCTTAAAAATGTGAAAAACTTAACAACTTTAGAGTGAAAAGCCTCATTCTAGCTCATATGGATACGTCCGTGTGTACTGTTCTGTACTATCGATTTAACACAAAATAAACAAATAAAATGACCAACAAAACAAACAAACAAACAAAACTCAAGCTCTCACTGGCTTGTTTCTTGGTGAAAGACTCAGCTCCTGTGTTGCTGCAGTTCTTGCAGTAGAACTGGTAGCAGACCATGAAGGGCAGGCTTTTGCTGAAACCATACATCATCACATTCATGTACTTGACAAGTAAGTGTGTGTGTGTGTGTGTGTGTGTGGTGTGTGTGTGTGTGTGTGTTGTGTGTGTGTGTGTGTGTTTGTGTTTTATTCTTTTTATTTTGAGGATAATGATACATGTGTGTGTGTGTGTGCACGCGCGCATGTGTGTGCATGTGTACGTGCGTGTGTGTGCATGTGTGGCTATATAAACTATCACTTCTCACATCACAATAACACTGTACAGTCATGAAAGTATTCATTTTAATACGTATGATTTGATGCCATTAGTGTGAAAATAATACCGAGGAGACAGAAGAAGGCTTTCTTTTCTAAACAGTTGACAAGAGCATCAACTTTTCTTTCTCATAAAGTAAAGACAGGAGAGGCAAGAAGAAAAATTCATTAAAACAATAAACTGAAATGGTACCCTTTAATTTTTCTCCAGTACAGAAAGCACCTCTCTAAGTTCCATGAATTGACCTGCTTTGAGAGAAATGAAAGCTATCTCTGTGTTATTTGTCATTAGAAAACAAACAGCGAATGCTATCATCTGCCTTGTTCCCCATCCCTCAGCTACAGCTCCGAGGTTCACCAATGGCGAGATTTTTGCGTTTATAAGCGACTGTTCTGGCCCACCATTGAGGTAACCGTATTCCGACTTCGGGGATGATGTCTAAACACCACACCAGTGTGCACGCCCTTTCTTTTGTCATCCTTTCCTACTGGCACACAATGGACTACTCTTCCAAAAGGCAGAACTGGTTTTAACCTGTGTGCAAGATGTTCAGCATGCATTCGCACAAGGGACCTCCATTTATAGTCTCATCAGGACTTTCCAGGAAGTGGAGTCGGTACTGACGATAAATCTAGGAAAAAATTCCCTTGATCAGGTTTTGTGGCTCAAACCAGGGCCATCAAAATCACGAGCGCAACGCTCTAACCCTTAGGCTATCCTACTCCCTTCACCATCTACTTTGCTGATATTTCGTGGGCAAAGTGACTGGTTTATCAAAATGCATGCAATGCTCAATGGTGCTTTACCACATGCTTGCAGCTTTAAAAGCTTCTAAGCTACTTGCAGGAGATATTGCAAATATCAAAGCCTACAACTACAAGAAGCTCGCTCATGAATACGTGAAACAGATGACAAACTGGTAATTTGGATCTTTAATTTTTATCAATGTAACGCCTTCTTCTAATACTTACATGTGAACATAAACACAATATCACACACACAAAATTTACATACACACAACACACACATACATACACACACACACAAGCACAATAGCAGACTTGCAACCACAGCACATTCCTAGATGACCAGTCACCTGACAGTTTTCACTACATCACACCCACATCACACAGGACAAAGAGCTCAGGGAAGAGGTCTCACCCCACACTGGCGGAGGTGCAGGGAGCGTGGAACCAGCCTCCACACGTGCCACACATCAGCTCCACCGACCCCAGCTTCCTTGGGGCGCCACTGTACAACAAACAACAAACAATCATATGACAATCAGAACCTTCTCCTCCCCTGTGGGGACGCCGGGGGGGAGGGGGGGGGGTGTTTTTCAGTATAAATAGCATCCCCACCTTCTGGGAATGTTGTGCTAGGAATTCCCTCTTTTCTATCCCTCTCTTTGTTTCTGTCTTACTCCTTTCCTCCTGTCACCCCCTTCTTGTCAATTTCCGCCTTCTTGGTCCGTTCTCTTGCTTTTTTCCCCCAGAAAGACTTAAAAGATAACAATTCTCCCCCTAAAGAGACAGTAGTGATACTATAAACTCATCTAAATTTTTACTATTTGGCTTTCAAATCATGCATACAACTACTGATATGTGCACGGTAGTAAAGGTCTTCATGAAAATTGCTATGCACTGGGGCACTTCAGTGCAGTACTCCCAACCAGCCTTGATAATATGAAACTCTTGAAAATTGGATCAATGGTCTTGAGGTAACACACCCGCCTATAAAGCAAAAAGTCAGGTTCAATCCAGATTCTATCCCCAATCGTGCCTGAAACTTTCTCTGTGCCACTAGACCATGAGTGGTGGTCTGGGGGCTAGTCTTCTGGATGAGACGATAAACCAAGGTCCTGTGTGTAACATGCATAAAGCGCATGTAAAATAACCCACAGCAACAAAAGAGTTGTCCCTGGCAAATTTCTGTAGAAAAAAGCCACTCTGATAAGGAAACAAATACACAGGCAGACACGAAAAGAAAAAAAAAGGTGGCACTGCTCTTGTAGCCGACACGCTCTCCCTGGAAAAAGCAGCACAAAGTTCATAAAGGGAAATCTGCTGACTTAAAGTGGTATACAAATCCAAATCCAAACATCTGTACTTGTATTCCAGGGAAAACTGTGGAGACTAGCAAGGTCACTACGACAGACTGCAGACTACGCCATCCAGACAGTATTAGCATAGCCAGGGAATGCAGAAGAAGCAGAAGTACTTGCATAGATCAGCATACAAATAAAAATGTTGCGAAGCAAACAAAAAACACGGTTCTGACCAATAGCATGTGGCCGCCTCTCCAACATCCTCTTCCCCAGCCTCTTCAGGGGACTGTTCTGCTGCTTCAGCTTCCATCCGTTCTTCTGCACACAGTCCACACAGCCTTGTATACACTGTATAGGCATGCTATATATATATCAGCGGTTAATGCCATTGGCCTTCAGCACCCACAGGTTCATGTAGTTATGGGTTTGAATCTCAGCAGCGGCGTCTGGTGAATTAAGGGTAGGGATTTTTACCACCTCCCGGGTCATCTTAAAGTACAGACCTGCCAGCGCTTTTATTCTCTTTAGTTCATGTATATATTTCTGCAGAGGATCTCTCTCTCTCTCTCTCTCTCTGTGTTCCCTTATGGGGTGGGGTGCATAGTGCCTGATCTTCATCTGTGCTTGTAATTTTGCAGGTGGTCTGTTTGCTAGCCTCAACCAACACATTCTGACTTAAGAGCAGCTCATTTTTTGTACAGGATGCATGCAGGGTATGTTCATATTTCCATAACCGACTAAACACCGACACAAACAACGAGATCTTTAGCATGAATTTGCGATTGAAATAAGGCACTGTAAGGTATGCCCTTGAAGTTGACCTGGGAGATTGCAAAAATCCCCACCCTTAATTCACCAGACACTGTTGCCAAGATTAGAACCCAGGACTTCATGGGCCCACAGAACTGAATTCAGGTGGTCTTAACCACTTAGCTACAGCCTCTATCTGCTGAGGAATCAAATATGTGTATATCAAAGATCCTGTCATTCATGTCAGCACCCAATGGGTTACAGAAACACCAGCATGCATCCTGTAAAATAAAAATTTTAGAAAAGAGCTGCTCTGAACTGGGAATGTGTCAGCTGCGGCCCTGCAGGCAGACCTCCTGCAGAGTTCCAGGCACAGGAGAAGACCTGGCACTACGCATTTCACCCAACACATGGACATACAGAAGAGAAGATACACTGTAAATATTTCTGTTGCCTGCTGTAATTAGCAGAGCTCTTGTGCAAGATTAGCCATTTCAGTCAATTCAGCTAATACAGTGTCCTCACATATGTCAAATTCATTAATCAGACTTGTTGCTGAAGTTATTGTTGGACTCTGTCATCTTTAAATTTCATAATGGAAGAAGCAAAATGTGACATTGACAGTAATTAAAAAATACAATGATAAACACCGCTGCCAGAAAAATGCTGTTCTAAATTCAATATAAGATACTTAGATAGTATGGGATAAAAATGAAACAAAAGAAAAACTGCCCATGTCAATTACTAGAGAGACTTTTATAATCTCTACTGATTTGGGAGTGAGGCCCCTACCCCTACACTCTCCCACACACACACACACACACACACACACACACACACACACACACAGTCACAGTCACAGAGTCACACACAGTGACACACTGTACACACACAGTCACACACACAGTCACACACATAATACTGGAGTATTTTCACACCATATTATCATCAGACTTAGGGTCAAGGTGTCACAATTCCAACATGACATTTTTAAACAACATTCTTAACCTTTTCCCTACAGGTAACCCACAATAGGGTAACCAACCATCAACTAATCCTTCCCTTCGTATCACCAACTACTGGGTTACAGAAGCATTCAGATGTGCACAGTGCTCGTGTAATAGGAAAGAGGGGTTCTCTCCCTTAATTAACTTAGGGATAGTGTTAAAAGAACCACAAGTTGTCAAACTTCACTGCTATACAAAGTCCCTTACCCATGTCAATTTTGTCTCTGTCTGTAGAACTCGTGCTCTGTCTGGGAGCCTTGTCAACCTCGCTGGAACAAAATATCACTTTTCTCAGACTTTCTGATGCCACCCATCATATATATCAGGTCTCCTTTCTCTTCCATACACTGATACAGATGAGGTCATTGCTGTGTGTATTAATGGTCAAAACAAAAGCAAACACAAACAAAAAGGAGGGGAAGATGATCAGTACTTACGTTACATCAATGGACTTCGGAACATCGCAGAAATAAAGTAAATGATGAATGAATAAAAATATCAAGAAAATCTTGAACATACTAACATTATAGTTCTTCCATAATGAAAATGTGTGTGTGCGTGCATGCTTGTGTGCATGCATGCATGTGTGTGTGCATGTGTGCGCATGCATGCGCATATGTATTTTTATTTTTCATTTTCATTCTTTTGTTTCAAGGAAATGTGTGTATGCATGCATGCATGCGTGCGCGCATGTCTGTCTGTCTGTGTGTGTATGACTTCATGCTGGCCTATGCCATGGGCTAGAGTCCCTGATCCTACATCAGGTCAGCTCCAAGGCCCACACTACATGCATCTGTGCATAGTACAAGCTGCCAGTCTTGATCCTGTGAGTTTCTGTGAACCATTCTCAGCCACTGCGGTGGAGGCAATGGTTCCCCATTCATCACACATTGCACTGACCTGTATAGATTTTTATGTTTTTAATTCATAACTTAATCTGTGTTCTTCCAAACATTTATTCTACAGTAACAACTCTGTAGCCTACCTCACAACTGTCGTCAGCTGCCAAGAACAGTAACAATTCCTGAGAAAGGTTACCTGACTCTTCTACTACTTTAAAAATCAGTAAACGTTAAGAACAACCAAATGATCTCCTGAGCCTTTTTCTAGCCCATCTCTCATTCAAATTCAAAACTTCTTTCCTTTATTACAGAACTGTAAATATGACATGTCTATCTATCTATCTATCTGTCCCGTAGTCTGACGACCGTGGGGGCACCCTCAAAGACTCAGCAACCAGTTCCCTCCATTCCTCTCTCTGTTCTGCCTTTCTCAGGGTTTTGTTGAGTTCTAGGCCTGTCCACTCGCTGATGTTATCCTCCCAGCTCTTCCTTGGTCTGCCTCTTCTTCTTCCTCCTTGGACAGTGCCTTGCAAAACTGTCTTTGTAATTCCTTGGGATCTTGTGACATGCCCATACCCCTTAAGTTTAGCTTTTTCACGATCGATAGAAGGTTCTCATAGGGTCCAATGGTTTGCTGGATTCTGTTATGCACGCTTTCGTTGCTTATGTGGTCTTTGTAGGAGATGCCAAGGAGTCTCCGAAAGCATCTCATCTCCACTGCCTGTACTTCTGCAGTCAGGGTCCATGATTCACAGGCATACAGAAATATGGATATGACAAGGGAGCGCATTAGTCTGATCTTGGAGATAAGTGAGATATTCTTATCTCTCCAGATGGTGTTTAGTTTTGACAAAGCTGTTATTGTCTGTGCAGTCCTGCATACTACTTCTGGCTTGGATCCCTGTCTTACTACACTTTCAAAAATCAGTTAAACGTTTAAGAACTGATCCATAATGATCTCTGATGCCTTTTTCTAGTCCATCTCCTCTATTCAATTCAAATTCTTTCCTTTATTACAGCAACTGTAATATGACATGTCACATCAATCAAATCGAAAAAGATAGTTCATACACAATATAAGTGATCGTTAGTATAGTTCCATGTATATACACTTTACATTAAAAAAAAGAAGATTCTATAATGAATAACATGACACAATCATGGACAAACATTCCATTTACAACCTGTGCAAGCTCACACATGATATACATGACCTGATACAGTTTGCTCTTCCTTACAACACCACAACTCATCACACACACTTCAAAGGCTTCTGAGGAACACATGCACACAAGCGTACAGTACATTGCCAAAATTGTTCAAACCAGCACAAAGACTATGCATATCTGACTTGTCTGCCTACCTGGAAACGAGAACCTACATGATTCCTGTCATTCCCTAGCAATACTACTTGCCACAGATCTACCGTTTGAATTTGAGCGCAAGTCTTGACATCTGCATTTTGCACATCATTTCTTTCTGGGTGAGGGTGATGATGAGCGACTGCTCATGGTGTTGGCCTGTCTGCCAGAATTCTGTGTTTGTAGATTCTAGTAGGGCTGATCATGGCTTCCCTCCAGCTTGGACAACTCAGTGGAATGTTGTCAGCCCCTGCTGACTTCCCCTCTTTTCAGCGATCTGACTGTGTTTCCACTTCTTCTCGGAGGATAGGGTGACTGTCTGTGTCTTTGCTTTCGGGTACATTAAGGACTTCTGGATCTCCTGCGGTTCTATAGTTATACAGGTCGGAGCAGTATTCTGTCCATCTGTTCAGAATATCCTGGTCGTCAGTGAGACACTTCCCATTTTTGTCTTGGATTGTTAAACCTTTTTCTCTGTTTCGTGCTAGTCAGGTCTTTCACCAGCTGATATGCTTTCTTGCTATTGTTTTTCTTGATGTTCTCTTCAATGTCTTGGCACTGTTCACCGATCCATTTCTCTTTTGCCTCCGTCATGGACTTCCTGATTCTTTTGTTGACTGCCCTATATTGTTCTGCTCTTTCTTTTGTTTCATTTTTCTTTTTCTTCAACTCTCTACGCTTGTCGCATAGTTGTAGGATGTTAGGTGTGACCCATGGTTTTTTGACTGGTCGGCGTTTGCCAAGAAGCTCATTTGCTGTTTCAGTCACCGCTGTATTGAAACTATTCGTCAGTGTATCTATGTCTGAGTCTATCACAGTGAGTGCTGCAAACTTTCCACCTATCCTTGCTTGAAAAATGTCTAATACCTCTGGGTCCTTCAGCTTCTCGAGGTCAAATTTGATCCTGATGTTGTTCCGCTTGTGGATTTTCTTTAGACGTAGTCGGAAAGTCATCATCACAAGATCATGATCACTCCCTATGTCTGCTCCTGGAAAACTTCGTGTCTGTGCGATGTTAACGCTAGACTGAAACCGTCTTTTCACCATGATGTAATCTATTTGGTTGTGGTGTTCTCCATTTGGGCTATGCCATGTCCATTTTCTGGATTTCTTGTGTGGGCCAAGTGTATTCACTAGCTGGAGGTGGTTGTTACTGGCAAACTCCAGGAGTCTCAAGCCTCTTTCATTGATTGGTTATTACAATGTGGCCCACAAACGCCCTCCCAGTCTTTCCATGCATCTTCTCCTACCTGGCGTTCCGTCGCCTTGCACAACGAGGATGTCTTTCTTGGGTGTTTGATTCAAAACCTCTTGTAGCTGGTCATAAAATTCTTCTACGGCTTCATCTGTGCAGTCTGATGTAGGGGCGTATGCCTGTACTATAGTTATGTTAAAGGGGATTGCTCTCAGGCGGATGGTAATAAGTCTGCTGGACACAGGCTGACAGCTCATGACGGTGTTCACGGTGTCTTTGTGAACGAGAAACCCCACGCCGTGTTCATGTTTATCCTGTTTTCCACTGTAGTATAATTTGTGGTCTTCCTGGGTCGTTGTTTCTCCCATGTTTTTCCACCTGACTTCGCAGAGCCCAAGGATGTGCCAATGATATCTGGACATCTCATGTGTCAGTTCTTCCACTTTGCCTGCAGCTCTTAGTGTCCGTACATTATGACATGTCACACAATCAAAATCAAAAAAAAAGTCATACACAACTATAAGTGAATAAGTTAGTAGTAGGTCATGTTTAGTTGATACACTTACATTAAAAAAAAAAAAAGAATTCTATAAGAATAACATGACACAATCATGGACAAACTTCCATACAAACCTGTGCAAGCTCACACATGAGATATACATGCACACATACATGTTGCCTCCTTCCTCTACACACACACACTCACACATACACACACACATAGGCTTCCATGCAGGAACACATGCACACAAGCGTACAGTATACATGCACAAACATTGTATCAAACCAGTAGCAGAACTAGCCCATTCTGACTATTCGTCTATACATGGAAAGAGAACCTACAGGATTCCATTCATTCCCTAGCAGAACTACTTGCCCAGATCTACCAGTTCTGAATTTGAGCGCAAGTCTTGACATCCTCTATTTCCACACTCATTTCTTTAAATGCTGAGCTCTGAAGACGAGCTGTGCTATACTTAAACTAAAGGCCTGTGCAGATATAATCTGTATTCTTGTATATACTAAGTTTTGTTGCTGCTTTCATCAATGAAGAAATGGCAATTTTAACTGTGCTATGATCTGCAGCTACAGCTCCAAATGTACCCACATTCATTGCTTCATCACTTGCTCATCATCACAGTGCTTGAGACAGTAATTGGGGGTATAGCTAAGGATTCCAAGCCTTGGGGTGAATTCAGTTTACTTTCAGCTACAAGGAAGTGAGCAAAGAGAGACAACTTCAAAGAATTATGATAACTTTTCTTTGTTGTAAATCCCCAATATCATTTCTACCCATAAATTGCTGTGTGAATGAATTATACACCATTACTATAATTATTTATATTTTGAACTGGATAAGCTGTCTTTTCCTGCTGTAGAAAAACCTACACATGTGCAATGCCTGAAATAGTAACTGTCTTTTGACAGGTCTGGGATGTTAGGTCAAGTCAAAAACACTATAAATTTTAATCATTCCATGAAGGGTCATTACAATAGTGACAGGCAAATTCATACGAATCATAAATTCATAATCTTGAAAGACACAAGAAAGCTACACTGCTCTTAGTTCTGCTACTATTGACTCACTCCATCTGAAAATAATCTCAAATGGGAATCATCTTCACATAAATGTTTCAAACAAACATTCCTGATTAGGACTCCAATATATAGAGGTTGGTTTGGATAGGGGGGGGGGGAGGGGGGTGCATCTGGGTAAAACATCATATTGATGGCATATATGTTAACAACAGCCATGCTGGCTTATTTTTATGTTAAAAGCTGTCAATCAGAAGACATCTTGCCGAGTGAGTGTGTGCTTTCTGATTGTTGTACAGTGTTAGGTGTGTTTATGACCTGACCCTCACTGCATCTGATTTAACATAGAATTTATTGAATCTTTCTATGCATGCATGTGTGTCCACAACCTAAAATATGAGGGAAATAAACCTTATTAAATACATTTACACATTCAACTAAGTCAGAAGTCTGAACAACCTGTTTTTAAAGTTTAGTCAGCTACCTTGCACAAGTTTTATTATTTTGGGGCAATTGGGTTTTTTTTATCAACCCTTACAACTGTGCAGAATATGGTAAAATGCAAGGGGAGATAACTCACCAGGCTGTTATGAAAAGTTTTGTAGTAGCTTTGCTACTAGTATTATATTATATTTATCTAATCCAGTAGGGATCTCGAGTCATTGACTGAATAATCAGATCCATGAAATCCAGCTCTAGATCTGTCACATGCTTTGCCAACCACAGAAAACAGGACAAAACGGGGAACTGAGGGAAGGCATCCTGATTTAGTGATTAATCATTATCCACAGTATACATGTATCTTCTTCTTCTTCCTTTTTTGTCATGTTTTTCCCTGGGGAGGTTTGACATTGATGAACCTTCTCCATCTCTCTGTTTTGAGCTTCCTCCTTATTTATGCCCCTTTCTCTACGATCATCTGCAATACATGCATGCAGCCCAGGTCTTGCTAGGTCTTCCCTTTGGTCTCTTTCCATCCACTACGAAGTTCATTGCTCTTTTTATAATGGGGTGGTCTGCTTTCCGTTGAACGTGCCCAAACCAGCGCAGTCTATTGGTACTAGCTACAGACTTCAGATCATCAACTTTGCACATTCTCCAAAGTTCTTCATTTGTATACCTATATACATGGGTGTATTTACATCCACATGTATACATGCATGTATTTTATATCTATCTGGGCTTCCTCTTCTCTTTTTTCTCATTTTCTGCTATGTCCTTCAATACAAGGAACACAGAAATTTGCTTAACCTTATCTCTCCCTCCCTAGGATTATAGTAATTATACATAATACTATGGTCAATTCATCATTTCATGCAAAGGCTTTCAGTTTCACAGAGATCTCACAACTCTGTTAAAAACAAACAACATTAATTAAACAACAAAGGTGGAACAAATAGACTGTTTATACCACAACACCTACTATCCTATGTTATACTAGCATAGTATTGATACTATGATAATCAATTCTTCCAGACCTTCATGGTAAACAAAGAAAATTCTATGCACGAAACAGCATCACCAGTTAGGCTAATTTAAGTAGGCTAATAATCCACATTCTATCTGATAAATACTTGTTCCAGGGCTCCTTGGCTTACATCGTGCAAATTTGCGATCACAGATCAGAATCTGTAGAAAATGCAATTGTCAGTACCCTCAACAACATTCAGTCACAACAGCCTGAACATGTTTACATTACAATGTCATAGTATAGTATGCCATGCACTAATCCGAATACACTTTCGCTATTGAAACTCAGTTACAGTCGGGTATCTCAATTATGATCTCACTGATCACAAATGTCTACACATCTTCGAACATGCAAGAGTGTAAGTTATTGGAAACCTTTTCTGTCTTCTCCTGAGTCCCTTTCAAAAAGTTGCGCTTTCCAAACTGATTCGATTATGTCAATTAAAACTGTAAACAATACCGTGTCTTCCCACTGGGTTTGTCCGCCGCGGTCTCTGCCATGATTTGTAGTGTGGCTATACGCCCGCTTAAACAACAAGTGCGTCTCTACAACGGACGATTTCATCATGTGCACGATCAGACAACTCTCTCTCTCTTCTCTCTGAATGTATTATTTATGTCGTTATTGCTGCGTAAGTGCGACTGATTTTTATCAATTTGTTTTCATTATCCTGCCAACTTCATGTAATAAACACTTTTATCATAACTACAGTATGCTTTTATTCTGTTGGGGGGGGGGGGGGGGGGGAGTTGTGGTTTTTTCTTTTCCTTTTTTTAAATTTTTTTTTTTTTTTTTTTTTATAAAGTTCCTCAGCAATGATGAGATCTTGGTATACGACCGTTTTCGTTCGCCATGAAGATAGCCGCAATCTGACTGGAGGATGTAGGCCTATGTTGGGCATGTTCGTATACAACATAGAATGTAATCAACCGAACACTAACATGAATTACACCACCGAGATTCGGTCACATAACTTCATGGACCCACGGGATTGAAGTCAAACGGTCTTAACAACTTGGCTATAGCACCCTTTTTTCCATGTTATTTGATCTGGCGAATCTCCTCTCCCTCGCTGCTTTACCTTCCCTGACCCTAAAGAGGGCAGGTACCCATTTACAGCTGGGTGAACTGGGAGAACTGTACTGAAGCCAAGGCGCACAAACGGTCACCCATCCAACTGGTAACCACGCTCCATGCTGCTTAACTTGGCTGAGGGAAAAGCGAGTGCTCTGACCACTGAGCTATCCTGTCCCATATATATATATATATATATATATATATATATATATATATATCAACACACACACACACACACACATGGTCATGATGTCGACTAACAGAAGTTAATATTTGTAGATGAACACAGTAAAGAGATCTTGTGATTGTGGTGATCATGGCTGAAAAGGAATGTGACAGGAAATTCTGTAAATTCACACACAGGCTTCCTCAACTGGAGCTCCTATAATCACTAATGGTGAGAATTTGGGTATGCGACCGATTTTACCCACCATGAAGATAACCCCTTTCCGACTTCGAGAATGTATGCTGGGTATGTTCGTATTTCCGTAACCCACCGAACGCTCATATGAATTACGGGATCCATATTTGATCTTCTGCATGTGTATATTGACCAATGAATTTGTCAAGTGTCAAATAACACGGCTGGCAGGTCCACAAGAACCCCTTCTCACCATCGTCAAGAAGAAAAAGCTGACATGGTTCGGCCACGTCACCCGCCACAACACTCTGCCAAAAACGGTACTGCAGGGAACACTCGAAGGTGGCAGAAAGAGGGGAAGACAGAACAAGTCATGGATGGACAACATCAGAGAATTGACCAGGATGAATGACTCGGCACTCTTGCGCAGATCCGAGGACCGAGATGGATGGAGGAGGGTTACCACGGCATCGTCTTTCGTGTCTCCTCCACGACCGCCAAGGTCACGGGACTGATGATGATGATGATGATGATGATGTGTATATAGGCCTACTATATAGGCCTGCACAAAAGGAATTAAAGAACTGGCAGGTGTGCACTTGTTCGTGAAAATCTCCACACTTAATTCACCAGAGGCCGTCGAGAGTCGAACCCACGACTTCATGGACCCATGAGATTTAAGTCGAACGGTCTTAACCACTCTGTCATAGCGTCTGTCGGAGACAGTGTCCTACTCTCTTTCTGTGTCTGTCACACACACACACACACGCATACACACACACACACACACACACACACTCACATATACACACTTGTGTTACGGAACAAATTACAACATTTGCAAAACTGTGTGCAGACGGGGACACCATGTAAATTTTTTAATAAAAGAACATGAACTTTACCAAAAAAATTATCCTCGCATCTAAGAATTTAGATAAACACACACACGCGCGTGCGCGATAAGTGATTGTAGTTGCCATTATCGTTACCTTTGTTATTATTATTATTATTATTTAGTTTATCTATAGTTAGTTGACTCCAAATTTGTAATCTACCGCGCATCATTTAAGCAAATACTTGACGATTTGAAATGGGGGCTCTGACTGCCAGGCTGGACAAACGTTTAATTTGTCAGATTCCTCCCTTCATCCATTGAAGATGAAGAAACTGGCCTAAACTGGTGGTAGCAGAGGCAACAAAACATTTTTCCGTTCCTTGGTCAAAGCTCGAGGTGTGATAATTATTTTTGTGTAGGCCTCTGCCACCTTTCCCCCCATCAACAAGGAAGCTGCATTTCCATTTCAGGGAAACTGAACCTACCAATTTCACCATGGTAGCCAAGAGGTACCTCCCTGCTCTTTCCAATTTTTAACTGTCGTGGGTTCTTTTGACGTGTAAGCACGCGGGCCCGACTGTCTGTTCCTAAAGTGTTGACGAAAATAGTCCGATTTTTCCGTCAAACTGGGAGAGTGTGGTGGGTTACGGAATCACGAACATTCCCAGAATGCATGCTGGACATAAGAGCCGCGGGATTGAAGTCGAGCGGTCTGAACCACTCGGTCATGGACTAGTTATTTACATTCATACCTGTGAAGGTGTAGCTTTGGGCCGCTGCTGAGCTGTCCACTTGTAAGATTTTTTCTATGCTGAAGTTGACATCGCTTTCAACTCTCGTCCACTGTGAGTTTTGCAGGTAAGACTACAAACCCAGATCCCACGTATAAACACATTGATACTCAACAGACATCTTGCACACACCTTAAAAAATAGGATCCATCTTTGATAGACCACAAAGTCAGCTATGACTGGTTTCAGTACGATACTGCATGAAAGTCATTCAAAGGCTCAACGACTACCGCATGGAATTATGGACAGAGAATATTTAAAAAAGATGGCATGATCTGGAAGCGCTCGCTGATTTCATCATATCTCATCTGCTCCCATAACCCCCCCTCCCCTCCGTCGTAGTAGCACCAGTTGGCTCCATTTGCAGCGGTTGTGTGCAAGTGCCTGGGTTGTGGAGAAGCTCTTCCCAGTCCATTCAGTGATGTCTGTCCATTTCTTGATTTCATGTCCATTGTTATTTACCCCCCCCCCCCCAAAAAAAAAAACACAACAAAAAAAAAACAAACCACACACACACACAAAACCCAAAACCAACAACAACCAAACCCAAAAGACGCAACAACAAAAAACCTACAGCTATGTGTTCTTGGCCTCTCTGTATGATCACCAGTCACTGGATCAAAGATGTTAAAAGTTGCTGTTAATGTAATTGTCCATGCGAGGATTTCCGATTTTGAAACTTTGAGAATGTGGCTTCGTGTCAAGGAGCAGGGGAAAAATGTTAAAAGTCTTCAGATTTCATTTTATAGCCAAGTGACAAATAATCTACTTTTCACAAGTACATTGAGTCAAAAGCAAGAGTAGGGCTCAACTCGCTGCATAAATGACTTCGTTTCTAATTTTAGACGTATAGTATATGTTGGCACAGTTGTGGTGACACCACAGTTTAATTTATTTATTTATTTTATCTCTCTGGATTGTTTTCGGTTTTCAATTTCTAAAGAGGTTGACAATCTTGACAGAGATACAAATCGGGTTTTCGGCTTTAGTTTTTAGGTGGTGAAAGAAAAGTTGTAAAAACTGAAAGGCCAATTAGCTTTTGAGAAACGGTCAACTGCGAACAAAATTGAGAAACATATACGGGTATAAATGAAATGGCACTATCAGTAATTGTCGAGTTCAAAATCAAGTAGATAAGAAACCAGAACATACCAATTTTATGAAATTTGAGTTTTAGCAAAATTATGTCAGCGATTAGTAATAATTTTATTATATGCTCATCGGTACAGAAATCATACAGGCCAGGAATGAGATTATGCACAAAATGAATAGCTCACCAGGTTGCCCACGTCAATTATTCTAGACCTAATCATTACAAAATGGATGGCAGAAAAACTGGAATCTTTTATTTCTTTGGTCTGACAGACTACTGAGAAGGTTACAGAAAAGACCAAACATAGACATCCCTGAGCAAGCAGTCCAACAGACGACCCCCCCATTGGATCGCAGCAGATGATTGAAGAAGAGCCGTGATGCTGAAGAGTGAAAGCACCCCAGGAACAGAAAAGCAGAGCAAGAGGAAAAAGGAAGAACGAAGCAAGGAAAGGCAACTCAAAGCAACGGAGAATGAGAGAGAGGGAGGGAGAGAGAGAGAGAGAGAGAGAGAGAATAATGCATGCTCAATTAATCATGTCCATCACAATAGCAGTGGGAAAACAAACATTCCCTATTCAGTATCCCTGAGACTATGAATGTGATTATATAACTTCGTCGTTGCTGACAGGAACAACTGAAATCTGATCTCCAACAAAAACAAAAAAGCTATTGAGGAGAGATCTACTGATTGCCACGAAACACAACTTTGCCAACATAGACTACAGGTCAATACTAACTTGAAGGAAGAGGCACAGCAACTTCATAATATCATAGATGGAGCAGAAACTGTGGGTTTACCGGGTATATCCTCCTTTGACTGGAACTAATGAAAGACTAATTATCACGCCCTGTTTTGAAATACGTAAAAGATTGAACGTAACATATCTGTGTTTTGTTGTTTTTGTTTGTTTTGTTTTGTTTTTGTTGTTAATAACTGTGCGCGAGTAATGACAATCAGTTTTCGAATTGTTTTAAAATACAGCTGTGACTTACGAAATATTGAGCATCATTAAGTAAACTGATTACCACGGGCAAGAGCTGGAGACAAGGGAAGCTACTCTGTTATTGTGGTACATTTAGCCACTGCCTCATATTGAGACAGAACTAACGGCGTCTTGTATTTGGGCCTATTTTTAGATGAAATTTGCTGTTCATTTTTCACTTTAGACAGGCATTACACACACACACACACACACACACACATATATATCTATATCTATATATATCAAAGTGAAAACACAAAGTGAAAGTGAAAACAATGTGGCCTTCCAGGGGGGGGGGGGGGGGGGGGGGGGGGGTTGTTATTATATTATATATATAATAGTTTTCAGAGGCGTGTTTATTTTTTATTTTTTATTTTTTTTTCTTTTTTTTTTGCGTTCCTCGGCTAGAACTCCTAGGTTCACCAATGGTGTGATTTATGCTTGTAAATGCGAACCTTGTAAACCCACAACCTCATGGTTGTTGGCAGGCGAACGTCTAAACCATCCTGCCACTCTCCTTATATATATATATATATATATATATATTATATATATATATATATATATATATATATATTAGTCGAAAATCAGATTTTACTGGCATTAAAAAACCCATGAGCATTTATCATAATTATTTTTAGTTTGCTGTATTCTGACTCAAGCTGTTGGAATTCTATTGGAATTATAGCGAACCAGATGGGCTTGATATGATTCACCAGCGTGTTTGGTCAGGCAGAGTTAGACACATAAGTCGTTAATAAGAAAACACTTCGCCTTCATGGATTTAGAATAATGTCAGTGTATTTGAAACAGTAGTCAGATTTCATTTTTTGTTATTTATTAGGGGTGAGCGTATGCGTGTTCAGAAGGTTGTAGCCTATTAATATTTTATTTGTGTACCCTCACATGGATCTTATGGTGATAGTTGTTTGACGGTACAGTTCCTAAAACAGGATAGCTTCACTGGGACTATAATATACCCATACCAGTATCAGGCAACAGTCCCAAAATCGGAAATCTCCGCTGGGACGTAATTGTATTCAATGAGGATTCCAGGCTTAAGTCTGCTGCACACTTTTCCACTTGGCTGCTTTGTCTTTCATTTTCACACGCATCTGTTTCTCTGCGAATAGGCTGCCTTTATCCAGACCTATCGGTAGCTATGATTTCTCATTGTTTTTCATGAATGTCACATTTGGCAGGCATTTTTTTTTTTCTCAGGGTGTCTATGAAGCTTTGGTTGTCACCTTGGTTGATGGCCCTTTGTTTATTTATTTATTTATACCACTTTAAGTCACGGCAGATTTCTCTGCGTGAAATTCGGGCTGCTCTCCCCGGGGAGAGCGCGTCGCCACAAGAGCAGCGCCACCCATTTTTTCCCCCTGTCTGCTACTGTATTTATTTCCCTATTAAACAAGCTTTGTGAGCTTTCTGTGCAAGAGGTGTTGTAGTAGCTTGTTATCGTGCATGCACATGAGATGTCCAGATCATCTTAGCTGAGACTGTGAATTTGAAACCTGGGATTGCAGTACATTAACGTTCAAGACACTGATGTACCATTTTTTTTTTAATGTTTAATTAAGATACACTAAAAACCGTGCATATAGGCTTACAATGGTGTGAGGAAGGCGAGATGAAACGAGAATTGGTTTCATCAAGTACATCGCCAGCTCGTTTATTGCAAAACTTGTTTACAGGGAAATGTTAACAGCCAAGCGCCTACACTTCAAATTAAACACAGTGAAATAAGCATACAGTGTGTCATCAATTGAAAATAGGTACACATTGCAATCACGTGATATTTGCTGTCCGAGACATCCGCTGAGAACAAGCAGAAGTTGCGGTGTCTGGCCTGAATAAGTACAAATACTACCGTTATTTAGAAGAAACAATGAGAACAGTTAATTTTTAGGGATGTAGTGACAGCTTTGTATGATGGTTTGGAAAGTGTGTTCTTTTAAATACCTCGCATTTGGCATGAACACTCAAATCAACAGACTTTACCAACGGAAGTGTTGGGAATTTACCAACAGGAAGTGCTTCCTCTTTTCGATTGACGGATTCATGTAGCAGTGGGTGGAGATTGTTGGCTTTTTATCTGAGCAGAGTCACGGTGTAGATCACAAAATGAAGAAGCTTTTTAGCTCTAATCAGAGTTCGCACATTGGAAAAACTTTCCAAGTGGGTCGATACAGCGTCACCGTTGAAGATGTCATTGCCGAAGGTTCGTATTGCATCAAGATCTAATCGTTATCTTTGATGCTGGGAGGGGGCGTGTGATTGTACACAAAAAACACACAAAAAATGAATTGATAAATAGAGAGCTCTGTGGTTACTACGGTTCGTGGTAAAGTTTGTGCAAAGACTCTGGTGGAGAAACTGCCCCTTCCCACCCCTCCCCTCCTCATGAAGTTTTGAAATGAATTTACAGTAGTACTAGTAGTCAGAGCAGAACTTGTGTATCATATGACACACCCACTTCTCAGTTTCTTGATTAATTGATAATCTGCTTAAAAGAAAGAAGATCAAATTAATTACAAGCCATAAATACAATAAGCTTGGAGTGTGCATCATCTAAAATGGCCTTGGGTATTGGCAAGCATGTGACACTAAGTCAAGTGTGAACCTGTACAATAGTGAGTAGATAGCTGACTTGTTTTTGAAATAATGAGCAAAAGTCAAAAGATGTTTTTGATTTGATTTCAAATCATGAATTTAAAAATGGATTATTTTCTTGAAGAGTGATGATAACAAGAACACCAAAACATGGCAAAAGAGACAATTCTGACTAATCTTAGTCACTGGAACTGGATACGCTCAGTAAAAATCAGCAATTTTTGCTTCTCTCAATCTCTCCATAGGCCTACATTGTAATATATATGTACATTTATGAATGTCTAAGCAATTCCCATGCAATTACTTGTAAAATTATGTGTGATAATATTCATGACTTGGAAATGAAAGAGGCATCGTTTATGATCTCTATTCTCTCTCTCTTCTATATATATCATATATATGATAGTGTTCCCTTACTCAGTCACTATGTTGGGTGTGTAGTGCATGTTTGTCTCCTGTGTTTGTAACTCTGTAAGAGGTCTGCCAATGGGGGCCTCAGCTGACACATTTTTATTTGACTGCAGAGCAGAGCTCATTTTGTTGCACATGATGTATGCTGGGTATATTTTTGTTGCTGTGAGTTGTAACCTACTGACTTAGTGACTGCTAACAGGTATTACAGGATCTTTGAAGTGCATCTTTGATCTTCTGATTAATTATGATGCATAAACAAAATAAACATAAAGGGAATTGAACTATCAGACCTGTCTAAATTAGTAGTCTATACATATACATGTATGTACTTAAGTTCTTCTTCTTTGTTGAATGCTCAGACAGCAACTACTGTTGCCTGTCACATGATATATTTATTTATTTATTCATTTATATCGAGGATAATGGAATAAGCACTCATGTGCTTTTTTACATCCAGTACCTGTGTGTATGCGGTTTTGTAAATTTTGTCATCTGTTTCCACCGGCACACAATAGCCTACTCTTCCGAAAAGCGGAACAGGATTTAACGTGTGCGCAAGATGTTCTGCATACGTTCAAACATGGGGCCTCGGTTTATACTTATAGTCTCATCCGAAGGACATGAGCGAAATTGTGTTCTGCTGCCGTTAAGCGCCTGACAAATCCCAGTGCATCCAACTTCGGCATGGAAGAGAATTGTTAGTTAAGTCTTTATGGACTTAAGTTGACCTTGGAGACTGTACAAATCCCCACCCTAATTTTACTAGATACTGCCAAGATTTGAATCTACAGCTCCATGGGCCCACGGCTATCATCAGTATACTATTGTGTCCATCAGGTTTATCTAATAAGCCATTGTTTCCAAATTATCTTCTGTTGATGTGTTTGCTTGTCACAAGAGGTGTTAGTGGTCTGTGTGCATTTATTGATACAATCGAGCAGAAAAAAATCCCACTAGTACCCCCGTCAGTTAATCGTGTTTGCCATGTCTTTTGCTTGACTGAGTCAGTTTTTGTTTGTTTGCAGGAACTGTGTTCTCTTATTCAGTCATTGTAAGAAAAAAATTCAGCATGTAAAACAAACAAAACCCCCCAATTAAAAAAAAAAGCATATGAAATTAAGCTGGATTTTATGCCTTATATTAAAAGTGTATGATTTCATTGGCTTGAGCTTCCTAAAGTTCCTTTTAACACTCTTCTGAGTCAGCTTTTTATCCCCAAATTGACATTTCTTCAACTTTCTTTTCAACTTATTTTTCAGCTAAGTGTATTATCAATCATATTTTGAAGCCATGGTAGTCGAAAGCATTCAAAGAATTGCTTAGATTTCTGAACAACTTGCAATAAAAACCTGGTTTGAAAAACTTGAAATTAAGCTATTAGCTTTTTAAAAGTGAATGTTATTGCTAGTTCAATTCTTTTAAATTCTATACTTTTTCCCATAATTAATTTTAATTTTTTAAAACTTTGCTATGATTATCAACATATTTTCCGATGAGTCAATGAGACAAAAAAATTGCTTTAATTTTACAACTTGCCAATAAAAACTGGTTGTGAAATTGCAAACTCTACATCAGTTTCATGAATGTTAGCAAGTTATTTTTTATATTACGTATACTTTTACACATTAATTAATAAAAAAAAATTTTTTTGTGTAAAGAACTGTATTTCGATGGACAAGAGAAAATGATGCATTCAATTTATGACCAGTCAAAGGTGAATGACACTGCTAAGTATTTATTGTTTGTTCTTGTCTAACCTGTAAAGGCATTGATTTAAAAAAAATTTTTTAGTAGGTACTATGGTATACGTATTTTATGCTGTAAAGGTAAAATGTATAACTAGTGTAACTGTAAGGCAGGGGAGTGAAGGTATATGACCCTTTCTCCTCCAAATATCTTAGTAAATCTGTATGAAGTACATGTATGTAATATTTATATAAAAAATAACAACAGTACACACAACAAGCACACACATCACACTCACAACACACACACACAACACACAACACACACACACCACACACAACACACACACACACACACCCACACACACACACCACACACACCCCACACACACACAACACACACACAACACACACACACAGAGAATATAATTCAGTTTGATATAATGCCTGACATATATTGATGGAATAAAAACTAATTTTTGAAAAAAGCCAAAAGGTGCCTCTGATTGGAACTTGTCCTATGAACAAAATCAAAGTCATATCAGACCAGAACAGATTACTGATAAGTGTTAAAAACAACAACACCCCCCCCCCCCCCCCCCCCTCCCAAAACAACAAAAACAAAACAAAAACACAATCAAACCCCCTCCCCATCCTCGATCATTAATTCTTCTTTTTTGTGTGTAGTTTTACTGAATTTTGTAGGGAGTTGTGATACCACATATACTACATAGAATTAGAAGTTCAGTTGTCTTCTAATACTGTAATAGTTCTATGTTGTGTGCCAAAGCCTGTGTCTGCTGTAAATGGTTTCTGGCTATAGGCTATAGCTTGCTTTGCCCCTATAATTTGTAAAGAATAAAATTTTATTTTTCATGAATTGAAATGTGACGTGTAATGTAGGCAGAACAGATTATCAGCAAATAACAAGAAAACTATTTGAAAAGAGGACCTTTGAATTAAAAATTTTGCTTTTCAAAGGTGGAGGAGAGGAGGGTTTGGTGGGGGTTTGGTGGGGATGTGGTGGGGGGGGGGGGGGGGGGGGGGGGGAGGGGAAGGATGATGAATTTTGTGTAAAGTTGGAATTCTTTTGCTTTAATTGTAAAACTTTTGTTTTGATGTATCAATCATCCTTTGACAGTAGTGCATGGAAATCTCAGAGAGAAGTTTATGGAAGAAGACTATACTCAGTATAGGGAGAAAAAAAGAGAGAGACAGAGCTAGTTTGTCAAGTTCCACTTTTCATGCAGTCATTTAATAATTTTTTATTTGACTTATATCACGTCAGTAAAGTATCATGTCTTTAAAACTTCATGAATTGACTCGATTTCAAGAGACATGACTTACAGCTTATCAGCAAATAGATAAGAAAACTATTTTGCATACATTTTTTTAAAAAAGACCATTGAATTGAAAATGTTGCTATTCAAAGGTAGAGGAGAAGATTATTATTATTATTTTTTGGGAGGGGGGGGGGGGGGGGGAGATGATTAATCATTTAGCTTACTTTTTATCAACTGTTAAGCATCTATGATATAATATGCAATATAGAACCTTCTACAATTCCTTCACTGCTACCCCCCCCCCCCCCCCCTAATAATTTTATTTTAATCAATGATGATCGGAAGTACCATAAATCGAATTGAAAGCTAACACTAGTAACAGCTATTTAATTTTTTTTTTTATCATTGGGTGTGGGGATCAGAGAGGCCAGGGGTATGGGAGGAAGGGTGGGGGGGAGAGACTCGGAGAGATATTTATTTTTAATTTTTTTTATTTAATCTTTTATATTGAGGATAATGGAAGAATTATTTTTAATTTTTTTTATTTAATCTTTTATATTGAGGATAATGGAAGAAGCACACTTGTGCTTTTTTTTTTTTTTACATCCAGTCCCTGTGTGTATGCAGTTTTGTAAATTTTGTCATCTGTTCCCACTGGCGTACAATGGTCTACTCTTTCAAAAAGCGGAACAGGATTTAATGTTTGCGCAAGATCTTCTGTGTGCGTTCACACACAGGGTGTTGGTGTATAGTCTCATCTGAAGGACAGAGATAGAGAGAGAGAAAATGAATGAATGAATGAATTAATGAACAAATCTTATTAAGTTATTTCAAGCTCAAGTGTAAAACATGCTTTTTGTTGTTTTTTTAAAAAAATATCCATCTCTCTTGGGCAAGAAAAAAAAGAAAATAGTGATCATTCTAAAAAACAACAACAACAACAACAAATCCTCAACAAAAAACCCTCAGTGAAGACTTAAATCCATGACTGCTAATACTAACACTACAGTAACAAAGTACTGAAGACGCTAAGCAAGCAAACAAAGAACAAACACACATAATATCATCATGCCACCAACAGAGTGCTAATGAACACAAGTAAGACAAGTGAATTGACACACTAATATAAGCTATAAATACAAATATTTATAGACTAGCTGATACATTTAGGCATAATTAATAAATGCACACATGTGTACAAAACATAATACACTAATGACTAATATAGCAAGACACACTGATTACCACCAGATCTTGGTTAATTAATTATACATGTATCGTTTTTGTTTTGTTGAGAAGAGAGAGAGAGAGAGAGAGAGAGGAGGAGAGAGAGAGAGAGAGAGAGAGGAGAGAGAGGACGAGAGGAGAGTGAGTGAGTGAGTATGCGTGTGTGCGTGTGTGTGTGTTTGTGTTAATGAAGCTTAAAGCAAGATTCGACTGTTCATTATGTTTGCTATACTATACTACACCTATACTACAGAATAGTATGTGTACCATGTATAGGCTTACAGAACTTACACTGTTTTAGGAAATATTAACTAGTATTATTACTCCGTGTGATTAGCTTAGATGTACACTGTACAGTCATTTTCAAGCGCTGGGTGACATTCCTTGCGCTGCAATTTACGTGAAACTGTGAAGTGTAATCCTCTTTTAAGACTTTCAAAGAAAAGGAAAGTGGCTTTTAGTTTCAGTTGTGGCATTTTGTTTTCCTTTTGTGCAGGGGGCTTCTCTGTTGTTTTCCTGGTCAAGTCGTCATCTGGAGGACGCTTTGCCCTCAAGCGCATGTATGTCAACAATGAGAAGGACTTGGCTGTCTGCCAGAAAGAGATAAAAATTGCGGTGAGTCACTACTGTTTGCTTTTGAACGTTTGTTTTCCCCAAAAGAGGAGGAATTCTTTGAAAATGGTGGGTTCTGCCTCGGGTGATGTCAGGCAGGATGTGTTTTGCACGAAGCATAGAATTTATGTTGTGCAGTGTGTTATGGTGTGTCACCTATTTTTTGGTTGTTGTTAAAGTGTTTTTCTGTCTTTATGTCACTTTTGTGAAAATTGTATCTTAATTGTGCATGCAGAGAATGAAAATTTCATTATGTTAATTTCTTTAGAGCTTTTGATTAAGCTGGCTTTTGGACAGTTTCTTAATGAGTCATATTCCTGTGTGTGTGCATGCCATGTATCTATTACTAGTATTAGTATTACTGTGTGTGCATGTGCGTGTGTGTGTACAGTGCATGTTTGCAAACACGTGCATGTGTGTATTATATGTGTGTGTATCTCATGTGTGTGTGATATGTATTTGTGTGCCCAGCATGCATTGTGTCATTGTGTGAATGTGTGCAAACACAGTGTGTACATACATGTGTGTGTGTGTTTGTGTGTGCATGTGTGGTGTGCTGCCGTGTGTGTGTGTTTGTGTGTGTGTGTGTGTGTGTGTGTGTGTGGCTTTTGTGATTGTGTGTGTGTGGTTGTGTGATTCACTGATTGTGTGTGTGTGCTTCACTATGTATCTTGGAAAGTACCAGTACAAATATAATATTATGTACTGTACTGTACTGTGCTGTAGATAGTAGCAACACTCACATAGAAAGTACCAATGGTATGACAGGCAATCCACTGTTCCATGGTCTGAGACTAAGGTTACTGGGCAAGAAAATCAATAGGATGATAAGTTTTGAATCTGATTACATGACTCAGATGACTGAGGTCTACAGCATTAGTGTATATATACTATAATGCTGAAAGGAAGGGAAAGATCCTATTATTGTTTTATGATCCACGATTATATCATGACATTTACTGATTCGGTGACTGGGGGGTGAGGGTGTGGGTGTGGGGCTGAGGGGATTGATTTTCAACTTGTTCTAGTCGGACTAGTCTGAATGAGAGTGTACTGCTAATAATTGCTCCTTTTAAAAATGTTTTTTTTTTTTTTAGACTTTATTCACTATACTTATTTTATTAAACCATTATGAATGATGGATTTTATGGCTTAAATTTTTTTTTTTTTACATAGTTTAATAAGTCTTCCTAAGTTTTTTTGTCTTCATGTTTATTTTCACCTTATTAAATTTTTGTTTTATTCTGTTTCCCTCACTGAATGTGTCTCTTGATAACTTGGGGTTAGGGTAAGGCCACTAAAAAAGAAAAGTTTGGGGGCTGGGGGGAAGTGGGCTGATACAGTGATAGCATTGTGATCAAAACTGTATGGCCTTGGTATTAGACAGTTTTAGTGATCTGATGGTGACTGAAGACACAGGTTCAAGTCTTGTTTGTGTATCCAAGAGGACTTTTCCCCTTGAGTGTATTATATCATCTCCTTTTCCATTCCACTAAAACTAAAAGTCCTTCAGATCAAACTTTAAAATGAGGTCCCATATATATGCAAATGTGTGCAAATTGTCACATTAATCTGTGTACCCCCCCCCCCAACCCCCCCCCCCCCCCCCCCCCCCATCCCAAATAAAGGCTGCCTTTATGATTAAATCATGTTTGTAGGGGATGGGTGGGTTGGAATAGCCTAAGTCAGTGGTTAGAGCATTGAACTGGTGATTTGACGGCTCGGGTTCAAACCACCACTGAGGTACCGACACAGAGAGTGCGTTTTTTGTGTGTGTGATATACGAGTGTGTGTGTGTGTGTTCACACGCACACATGCATGTGTGCATGTGTACCTCATTGTGGGGAATGGAGGCCCCAGACTATGAGAAAGAGAACTGAAATTACAGCTGTGCAATTATTTCTTATTTGTACAGGACTGTATAAATTATTCAGCATTGTTTTTGTCTATGTTTTCTCCTTCATACATGCCCTTTATTTGTTCTTGTTTTTATTGTTTTTTGTTGTTGCTGAGTTTGTTGATAACAAAATAGAGCTGTGACAAATGTCTTTTCCCCAGCACTTGGCAAATATTAATGAGCTGCAGTAGATAATGTAAAATGTTGACATTTTGCTCTTGTTCTGGCATCGTGCCAAAAGCAGCCTAAACTACAGTGTTATCTTGATTTCATGGAGTAAGCCATGAATTGTCCTCAGTGTTTTGATAACATCTGATCACAGCTGTGTAGTTAAAATTGAAGAGAAAGAAAGGTGTTTTCTACATTCTGTTCTTTTTTCTTTTCTTTAAAAGTTTACTTTGCTTTTATATAATTTGGAAAATGAAAGAACCATAAATCAAAATGGTTTTGTAAAACACCTTTTTATGGCATAATTATTATATATATAATATAAGAAAGGTGTTTTCTACATTCTGTTCATTTTTTTTTCTTTAAAAGTTTACTTTGCTTTTATATAATTTGGAAAATGAAAAAACCATAAATCAAAATGGTTTTGTAAAGCACCTTTTTATGGCATAATTATTTTAACATGCATTTGGTATGTTTGCTGATGTAAAGTTACATGTATGACACCTTTTTGCCCAACTGAAAATTTGCCCTATATATATATATCTGTTTTGATCAAAGTCATCATTAACTTTATACTAAAATATCAAATGGTAATTTAGCTATTTCAACTGCTGGTGCTGGTGCTCCTGCTTGCTACTGCTACTGCTTGCTCTTGCTACTGCTTCTACTGCTGCTGCTCCTACTACTACTTCTACTTCTTCTCCTACTACTACTTAATTTCTCAGTCACTTTGATTGACTCAGTTCATCCCCCCTTATTTCATTTCTTTGAATAGACTCCTTCGTCAAATGCTCAGACAGCAACTATTGTTGTCTGTCACATGAGCAAAAACTTACATTGCACTGCTGTCAAGCACCTGACAAGTCAGGCCTAACACAGTGTAACATAGAATACAATACAAAATGTGAAACAATAAGATACAAGACAGTATATTTTATTTATTTAAAAAAAAAAGTGATGTTTTGAGTCAAACCATAATTTTTTTATGAATTTCAGAAGGATCTGAGTGGGCATAAGAACATCATACGCTACATTGACTCCAGCATCTCTGTCACGCCTAACAAAGTGTATGAGGTGCTGCTGCTTATGCAGTACTGTAGAGGTAAGGTCTGCCTGTATACATGTATTCATGATGTGTGAGGGGGAGGGAGAGAGAGAGAGAGAGATGTTTTGTGTGTGTGTGTTTGTGTGTGTGTGAGAGAAAGTTTTCCTTTGTGTTTGTGTGTGTGTGTGTGCATGGAAAGAACATTACGTTTTTCAACAAAATTGCATCACACACACACACACACACACACACACACACACACACACACACACACACACACACACACACACACACACACACACACACACACCACACACCATGAGATGGAAATACCAAAAGCAACACACACACATATAAATATAAAAAGAACCAGTGCAGTGTCTGAATACAATTTTCAAACATCAGGCAGAATTGCACAAATTTATAATCATGTTTATGCAAGAGTGCCCAATCTCACAGTTTATGCCTATTGTAAACATTAATTTTTACATATTTGTTTATGTTACAGCTGTCATTGATTTAGTCATGCTCCGCCAAGTGTATATGCATATTTTTGGGCATGCAGAAGTGTTATAAGCATATGCATACATATTTGAGCACACAGGTGCACATTCCATTCAGTGTAACAGTTTGAGTGAAGTGATACAGTTGTAAGATTATAATCTTTTCTTTTTAACTTTATCAGATAGTTTTGGACGGTGGCTTAGAACTTTCCATTTATTTCAGTTATTACATATTACAGAGCTTCAGTCTAGTAGTACAGGTCTGTATGAATTATATAGTGTGTAGATCAGGACACAGTGTGTAGTTGTATGCTTTATAGAGGGCTAGAACACACAAACACATGGGCATATAAACAAACAAACACAAACACATCTGGAAAGAAAAGTTTGGCTTTGAGACGCACGCACGCACGCATGTGCGCGCATACACACAGACACACACCACTCACTCACTCACTCACACACTCACACAGGCTGAAGACAACTGTACAAAAGAGCTAAATATTTATGAAATCCAGTCAGAGTAGACTCTGAAACTATTGTTAAGATGTTTCTGGAAAGGTCAGTTACTGAGTTAGATCTTTGTTGAAAATCATTTTTTTTCAGAATGATTATTTGGAAAGAGAGAGAGAGACAGACAGACAGACACACACTATAGAACTTCTGTAACCAACTATGAAAATTACTGTATAGGGCGACAGTGATTTCCTAATGTATCTCTCTTGATTGATTCAAGTATTATATTTTATATTGTCATCTATCCCCAAAGTTGGAATGCTGCTATCTTAAAACCTCTTAACTGCCTAGTGCAAGTGCACCCTATATGCCGGGGAATAAAATTCTTATGTACCACTTGCTAAGTTCATGTCCCTCTTACTCAGAAATTACTACATGAGTAATCCTGATAGTCTGCCCAATGACTGTATACATCGTAGATTGCTTTGAGACAAGCTCAAATTAGTTAGCATAAAATGTAAAAAATCAACCAAAAAATACACTTTCTTCATCACCACTGATATTCTGAGTACCCCCATCTCAATAACATCAAACATAAGTCCATGCAAAATCTAATTCATTTTCTTAAAAAGGCACTATCTCCTGAATCATACACGATTGTTTTCATCACTGTCGGATATATCTAAAGTTTTATTTGCCACTTTTTCAGCTGTGTAAAGTTATTGATACCTTCAACAAGAAGTGTCAGCCATTTTGAACAAGAACTGCCCAAGCAGTCATGCATAAAAACACAAAATATGAGCTAAAAAACGATCTTTTTGCCACGGTTTTTGCAGCTGGATGTTGCCAAGCAACAGGAGAGTGATCTCCACTAATAATGGAGTTCTTTCCCTTTAGCTGTAGTCAAGGAAGCTGGCTTGTTTACTTCGGTTCGAAACCCCGGAAATTTTTCAGGTTGTAGGCGTAGAGAGTGCACATTTAGCCCCGGAAAATTTCCGGGGTGGGGCAGCCTAGTGGTTAATGGTGGGCACAAACAGTGGCATATGTAAAATGTATTGCCGTATCAGAACTCCAGCTGATGAGTGTTAGAAAGAAGGGGAAAAAATATTACTGATACAGTTCAGAGGAAAGCACATATATGTAAGAACAGCCCAAGTCAGAACTAAAACATACAATGTGTGTATCATCCAAGCTTGGCCAAAAAGCATGAATGTATACTGTGTATACACGGTATGAATACAAGTATCAGGCCCCAAGGCTCAGAAATTACTCACTCCATTGATAAGGTCATGAGTTTTGAGATAAGCTTTGAGGTGATAAAAAACAATTTTGGGCCAGGGTTACTCAGAGATTGTGATGATACCATGATGAGACTAGGAATAGAAACTATGTGGTGTCGATTTTCTTAACCTGTTACCATTCGCATTTCTTACAGAGAAACTCTCTGTAGTATTAAAAATTTACGCAGTTTTTTAAGAGAATAAGGTACCTCAAGTACACATAGTGCTGTACAGTTACCATTGTTCGCAGAGCATTCATATTTGGCCAAAGTATTCATATGATGTCATACTTTGTTCTGCACCTCAAGATGTGTGTCCTACCTACATGTGTCGTGCTGCTGTCCCCTCTTTGTCACCAAATACAGGTAACATTGCAGTGACATCATGCTGTTAGTGTACAACTACCCTATAACATGCACAATATACGTATGTGATTTAAAAAATAAAAGTGTGGTCCTGCCTAAATGTGTCCTCCATCGCATCCACCATCATGGTAATCCAATCGACATTCACACGTCAAAAAATTACTGTCACCAAGTCTACATTTTCTGAGTGGAAAGTATTCAAACATTGAAAATGATGTTGACTAATGCGCATATATACATTATTTACAAATATATGCTCACGCCTACTATTTACAAAGACACTAGTCTGTCCTTCACCAATAGCCAGTTACATGGCTGTCACAATGCAGGTGTCGCAGCCCTGTGTCACCTCTAGGTGTGTTGGCGTGTTTTGGAGGTGAAAATACTGATTAATTTTTAGAAATCTGGTTTTCGTCATAATATTACTGATCCGTGACTCAGAAAATCTCAAATCAGTAGACCAGTAGAGATGAAGCCTTGGCAAATGCTTGATCCCCATCATGATCAAAACTGACAGGTAAGCCCTAATTTCCTCAGGTGTTGTTTCTGTCCATAATGGATCTATGACTAAGCCTTTCACGGCAATCTTTTGCCTGGCATAATTGTTAGTTTCATCTGCTACAATTTGAAAAAAATGTTGGGGCACAAACAAAACGAAGTAATCTAAGGGTTGGGCATTCAGTGGGAGAGTTTGTGCCAGCCCAGTCGGCAGCGTGAAGTCTTGCACTGTGCAAGGCACTTGTGTGCCGCGCCATGTCGTCTGCTATGAAGCCAACGGAATGTTATCCTCAGCATCACTTTCTGACTCGCTACCTTCTCCTATTTCATCTCTTTCTTCTACATCTACTTCAACATCGAATTCAACATTTTATTCTCTTTCGAACTGTTCCACTTGAGCCAAAATAGCTTCAATTTCCACATCATTATATTCCTCCCAAATCGTATGCTCAATCTTTGCCACCATTTTTAGCTACAAGAAAGCGTGGGAAAGACAAAGCCAGTCACTGGCCAATTTCTTGAGAATGGGAGGCTGTGTAGCACTGAATTTGGTGCCTATTCCTTCCTTAGTTTATGCTGACCTCAGTGGAATGTTCATTCATAGTGTGCGTGTACTAGGTAGAGCTTAGTGCATGAGGGAAATTCCCCACTAGGCTGGAATGATGTCCAGCAGGCTGCGGTGGGTATAAATAGATGCGGGCGAGCGGGCAGCGGTGGGCTACGGCGGGTAAAAATTGGAAAGGATTAATGAACTGATGATATCCTGTATCAGTCATTCTGTGACACAGAATGGCTCCGGTTCTCATTAAGTGATTAATAGATGTAATATATGCTCTGAATATTCAACCAGTAGAGTCAGTCATTCAGTGTAGGAAGGTGGGGTGGGGGAGTCATTAAAATGGTTGTGATCTGATTGTTTGCTTGAACTTTGGGTTACACTTACAAATACAAAGTGAGTGAGTGAGTGAGTGAGTGAGAGAGAGAGAGAGAGAGGAGAGAGAGAGAGAGAGAGAGAGAGAGAGAGAGAGAGAGAGAGAGAGAGAGAGAGAGAGAAAGAGAGAGATGATGATGATGATGATTTTTTTAAATCGAGGATAATAGAATAAGCACTCATATGCTTTTTTACATCTAGTCCCCGTGTGTATGCGGTTTTGTCAATTTTGCAGATTAAATTATCTGTTGCAGGTTCAGTAATCCAGTTAATGAATGATCGGTTATCGACGGGGTTCAGTGAGAGAGAAGTTCTGAGGATATTCTGTGATGTTTGTGAAGCTGTGTCTCGTCTACATCACTGTCAGACCCCCATCATTCATCGGGATCTCAAGGTAAATGTCTCATTTTCAAGTTCTTTTTTTGGTTTTAGACAGGCTTCCTTCTTCATCAGATTTTTGCAGAATTTGTTCTGCTTGCTTGTGCTACTTACTACTCAGTACTGTTTCTCTGACCAACACCCCCATCCCGCCCCCCAGCGCCCCCCCAAAAAAAAAGTTCTCCCTGCAAACAACAAAAATCCATGAAACACAAAATATTCCATTTTAGTGTGTACAAATCCCATAGAAATCATGATTGCTGTGTGTATCTATAGCTGTTCAGTTACAGGTAGTTGACAGTTACACCTGTCTAGAGAGCCAGAGGTCACAGCTTCAATTTCTGTCCAAAGCCAGACTTCTCCACCCTATTCACAAGACATTGAGTAGTTGTCAGGGTGCTAGTGTTTTGGATGAGATGAAAAATTGAGATTCTGTGGGCACCATGCATATAGCACACATAAAAGAACCCACGATAACAAGTGATTTGGGGGGGTGGGATTTTGTGGAAATAAACCCCAAATTCACAGGGAAACTAATATATTAAATCCCCACACATGGAAAGAATGGGGTGGCACTGGACTAGTGGCAGTGTGCTCTCTTTTGAGAGGGCAGTGTGAATTTCATGCTGACAAATCTGCCATGACTGAAAGTGGTATACCCTACAGCTGGTACAGCCCAGTCAGAAATATCCTTTCCAAGGTTCTGCTTTAGCCCAAATTCAATTATGGCAGAGGACTAAGCAAACTTAGGTTTTAGCTTAGGAATGAAAGGAACGAAAAAGAATGGGCAAAAAACTCCAGGCTGTTTGAATTGAGAAATATGTGTGTTGACAATGTTTCCTGTCAGTGTACATCTGTTCACTTTTTCTTTAGTTGTCCTTGGATTTTGGATGTTAAACTTGTCTTTTCACATGAGATTTAAAATTCAGTTAAAGTAACATGCTTCTTTTCTTTTTTGTTTGTTTTGGATATCTGTAAAATCTTTTAAAGCAAGTGTAATATCTTTTAAACCTTGGATGTTAAACTTTACGATTGAGAATTTATTTAATTCAGGTCCTGTTTATTAAAATGTAAATGATTTTACCAGTTGAAGTATATCTTCTGTGTGTATTTTTATGCCCTGTAAAATCAGCTCCGAATACTTCAGTTGAAACTATGATTTAAAAAAAACAGAACAAAAAAACCCAAACGGTAACATTCTCCTCATTCTCCTCAGCAATATGTTGCAGTATACTTTAAAAATATATAAGGAAACAAATGTTTCTTTGGAAATTTATCCCACCAAGTAATTAAACTTTGTGCTTGCAGGTGGAGAACATTTTGCTGGGAGAGGGTGGGAACTATGTGCTGTGTGACTTTGGCAGTTGCACAGGGCGTGTTATGAAGCCAGACCAACAGAAAATACAGCAGCTGGAGGATGAAATTCAGAAGTAAGTTACAACCTGTCATTCTCACCTCTCTTTTTTTTCTGTCCTCAACTCTTTGAAGAGTCATTAGAGCTCCATGTTTTCATGCAGTGTACTTTGGGCCAAGTTGAGCCTGGCAGTGTCCATCCTTCTGGTAACAGATTGCATGCTAGGTATATTCATATCATCCTCCACAAAGTCGGAATGCGGCTAGCTTAATGGTGGGTAAAAACAGTCACATATGCAAAGTCACACCATAGGTGAGCTCTAGCCAAGACAAGAAGTAAAGAAAAAGAAAAAAAAAGTCATCCATCCGTTAGGCCATATCTGGCCTTCTCCAGCATGAAAAACGGATGGGTTGTTAATATGCATGCAAGGTGCTGTGGTTGTGTTTGCATGCAGGACTTTGGTTTGTAGTTTACTGTGAAAGGCTTGTAGGGGATTGAAATCAGAAACAGAGACAGTTTACTGGGATTTGAACCTCACATTCAGATGATTTAAGAACAAGATGTGATGCTTTAACCAATAAACTGTATTGCCCCTTTATGAAATTACCCCATCAATGTAAGGGTTAGTAGTTCTGCATATATATGTGTAATCATGTCATTAGTTCAAGCATAAGAAGGAAGGTGGCATGCAGGGCGGTTAAGACGTTCACCTCCCTAAAAAGGAAACCATGAGGTTTTGGGTTCAATACCCAGCCTTGCCCTTTCTTCCCATTTTAACCAATAAATCGAAATGAATGTCAAAGTCCTTTGGATGAGACTATAAACAGAGGCCCTATTGTGAATGTACTCAGAACATCTTGTGCACACGTTAAAACCTGTTCTGCCTTTTGGAAGAGTAGGCTGTTTTGTGTGGGTGGGAACGGATGACAAAATACAAAAAATGCATGGACACAGGTGTCGTGTTTAGAGACCAACCCCCAAGTCAGAATGGGGCTACCTAAATGGGGGGGAGGTGGGGGTGGGGTGGGGAGTGGGGGACGGTCGCATATGCAAGAGCCTCACTATTGGTGAACCTTGGAGCTCTAGCCAGGGAATGAAACAAAAAAAGTGATTAAACATTAGTTCAGTAGTCAGTTGGTGGCGATAGAGTATATAGGAGGCGTTTTCCTTTCCAGATGAACTGTTTCGTTTCCTTTATGTATTACTGTTTATATGAATTAATCATGGTTTTTATGCATAGAATGTATTTTATTTCTTTTGCGTTGGTCAGATAGACAGCCCAGTTGGTCCCTGCTATGAAGGCGGCATGCAGCGGTATGTTGCAGGTCTTCCAAGTCACTGTAGAGCTTCATGGCCACTGGGGTGGGGTCGTTCAGGCCAGATCCTCCTTTTGGGGTGCCTCGTATAAATGGAGTAATTTATGGTGTGCAGGTACACCACCCTGTCGTACAGAGCTCCTGAGATGGTGGACTTGTATGGCGGAACCCCCATCACCACCAAAGCTGATATATGGGTAAGAGCACCGATAAGCTGGACAAATACTACCATCTATGGTTGTTGTCAAGAAATGCAGTGATCCAGTTCTAGCTTTGCTTAATGGGTCATATCTATTGTCATGTCTCTCCTAAAAATAGTCTTCTCTGTATTCAACCGGTGATTACAAGTAAAGAGAATAAAAAGTATCAAATGATAATTTTATTTTTAAAAATTTATTTTGAAATTGAGAATGATCAAAAAAACAAAGCCAGCCAACCAACCAACCAACCAACCAACCAACCATCCATCCATCCATCCATCCATCCATCCATCCATCCATCCATCCATCCATCCATCCACATCCATCCATCCATCCATCCATCCATCCATCCAACCAACCAACCAACCAACCAACCAACCAACCAACCAACCAACCAACCCACCCACCCCAATCCCACAGCTTCTTAATCCAACAGTAAAGGAACATCAGGGTGAGAAGGGCTGCAAGTAGAATGGGAAAGAACAAAGTGCAGAACCAGTTCATTGCAACATGTGTATTTTGTCATCTACCCCTCAATGTTGTTACCTTTTGGTGTGTGTGTGTATGTGTGTATGTGTGTGTGTGTGTGTGTGCAAGCGTGCATGCATGTGTGTTTGTGTTTGTGTGTGTGTGACTTATTCATTGCCTTCCATGGAGTGGTTATAGTAATTGAACTTGTCTTCGTGTCTTGATTTAGCTAGAAACATGGGGTGTCCATGTTACAGGCTCTGGGGTGCTTACTGTACAAACTGTGCTTCTTCTCCCTGCCCTTTGGGGAGAGCACCTTGGCTATTCAGAGTGGGAACTACTCCATACCTGACAACTGCCGCTACTCCAGAAGCCTTCAGTCCTTGATAGGTGACAGTTTGTTACTTGTGTGGCTTTGGTATGTCATTCCTTGCGTATATACTTGCTTATATATTATGTATATGTTTGTAAACTTGCGCATATTTGCAAAGGTGCTTATATAATTTTCATGCATTTTTTAAAAAGTGAATGTAGAAATGCATTGTGTAATATTGATAGTTCCTGCCTTTGATTTGATGTTTGTTATTTTCTTTATCATTTATTAACAACATAATGCAAATGTAAACATATAAAAATGTATATACAAAATTGGTGAAAGATGGACATGCAGTTTTCATGCATTGTATTGATTAATGATATTGCAGAACTAAAGTTGAGTATTGATAGTTTATGTTCTCAATTTGATTTTTTATATAAGTCAGTTCATAGGGGTTTATGTTTGTTCCCGTTTGATTTTTTAAAGCAGGATAGATGTAGAGGCTTCGTCTTAAAAATCGTATCACAATTGATGTTTATTGGTGGTTAGCTGATGTGCTGGATGTTGATGAAAAGTAAATGCTTTTGATACAACTTGTAGTTTGTTGTCACCAGCCTACATGTTGGAGAAAGACTCAACCAAGCGACCTGACATTTATCAAGTATGTTACGTGGCCTTCCAGCTAGCAGGAAAAGAAAACCCTGTGCCAAATATGAACGTGAGTACTTTTGTTGTTCAGAGGGAGCTTTTAATTCATTTATTCATTACAAGACTGAAAAGTAGTAGTGTGAGCATCCTGTTGATATTTTAGACTAGTTGTAACTGATGTTTTTCTGACGGATGTATTTGTCAGTAGGAAAAGGGTATCTTAGATGAATAATGTGAGCAAAAACATCCTCTTGATAAGACCATTTTTGTCTTGACTTCTTAATTGTGAAAAAAAAGGTTTTTTTCCCAATTAAAAGTGACATAAAGGAGTTGTAAATTGTGTTATTGTGTAAGAAATTGTAGCAGACAGATAATTTTTCATTGTAAAACAAAATTGACTGACTTTTCCCATATTAAGTTCTTGAGTTGTTTTGTGAAGGATGCTTTTTTTGGTTTGTTTTGGGGTTGGTTTTTGTTTTTTAGGCAATGTGTCTTGAACAAATGATAATGGAGCTGACAGAACCTACCCCAAAATAAAATTGTGTTAATCAATACATTTTTGTTTGACCGAAGAAAAACTCTGTTGTTGCGAAATGTGTATACATTTGGATTTGTGTTGTGCACAGTTGATTGATCCTCATTTGATACAGAAAATGTTGGGGATGAATATTTGAACAAAATCAACTAAGGGGCATAATTATTTTGCAGTCTGTGACACTACCTGATGTGAGTAGTCTCCCAGTTCCACTGACAGAAACAGAGGCGAAGCAGATCAAGACCAGTTCCCAAAAGTAAGTGTTGATATATCATTGTCAGTGGGCAAATTTGTGTAGGTGGTGGTCTGTGAAAATCATGTCATTTTTGGTGCATAGCTGTTTCTACTGGATCAAATTTGAATCCTACAAAAAGCATTTGTTACACATACTTCTTTGAACTTTCAAAATAAATACAAATCAGAACATGAGCTTAACGTATCTTAAAGCATGGTAACACTCTAAAAATGTGCTCAGGCAGTACTGACACGCCTGTAATAGTCACACAACACATACCAGCCCACTAGACTTGTGAGCCTTAGTTATAGTATTTAACACTTGACAGAACACAGGACTTTCAGTAGTTTAGAAAAGCAGTATTCCCTGATGCTCCAGAATTGAAGGGGTTTGAAAAATCAGTATATAAGTTATTGGGAAAGTGATGTAAGATTATGGATAGACAGGACTCATACCCATCTACAGTTACATATACCAGGGCATTATGGTGCTTACATGTGGAAGTTTTTCTTTTTCTTTTACCAACAGAACTGTGTGTGGTCTGTGATTGCGAGTGTTTGATACAGTAAGTGTATTAGCCAAACATAAATTTTGAAATAAGAATCTATTATCTGCAGTTCGGTACTTTTTTTTCTTAATTTAATAATGTTTGTTTGTATTTTTTTCTCTTGGATCTTGTAACACAAAAATTTTTGTTTCAAAACCACCAAATATATAATGCAGCTAGAAAGAAAGGAATATGGTATTAACACACATATACACACTGACATGATCATCTCTTGTAGAAAGAGGTCAGGTCAGCATGTTGTTCCCAACAGGGCGGTGAGTGCACCTGTGATAGAAACGACCTCCGTGGCCCCGAGACAGCGGCCGCGAGGACAGAACGTGAACCAGGCGACCACGCTAGGCCTGCCCATCTCCACCACCATCGCCCCCAGGAAACGACCCTCCGCCAGCAACCCCAACACTCCTAACGGTTCGATTGCTTTTGGATTTTTTCCCATCCTCTGTTCTTTTAATGAAAATAGCAGCTGGGAGGGAATGATGGTGTGTGTGTGTGTGTGTGTGTGTTTCATTTTAACATCTCTTCAGAACAAGTGGTTTTAGACAAATTATAAAAATATGAAAGAGTGTGTTTAAACTTGTGTGTACACATTTGTGTTAGAGTGTGTGTAGATCTATCCATCATAGGCACTTGTTGTGTGTGCATGGGTGGTTGGTTCAACCAGCTTGTGTTACAAGTGATGGATGGTGGTGCAGTTCTGTATGGTGTTGCAGAAGGGAGCCAGCCACAGCCCCAGCAGCCCCAGGCCAGTCCCTCCCCGCAGTATGGGGGCCAGTACATGGGACCATCCCCTCAGTACCCCATGGGCATGCAACAGCCTTCCCCGCAGTTCCCCAACCAGCCCCCTCTACCTGCTGCCTCCTACGGGCCCCAGGCAGGCTACATTTACAGCAACGCACAGCAGCCCTACGCCGCAGCAGCGCAACAGCAGATGCTGCAACAGCAACACGTGATACAACAACAACAGCTGCAGCAGCAACAGCAGCAACAACTGCAAAACCAGCAACAACTACAGCAAGTGCACCAGCAGTCTGTGATAGCAGGTAGTGGAGGAGAAGTGGTTAGGGACAGACTTGCCCGAAGTGGCAGCAGCGGAAATGTGCAGACGGGACAGTTGATTCAGATTGACGATGTTGCTGATGGTCGGGTGCACAGTGCTGAGCAGATCAACAGCAGGGAGATCATTCCACCCTCCAGTACAGGAGAGGACGTCTTCAAGCGGCCGTCCTTACCCAGAGTCTCCTCTGCAGGCGGCCAGAAGGTAAAGGGCCGTGTATTTTGTGTGCATGTTATTTTTGACTGTTGGCAGGTTATGTGCGCATATATTGAACTGGTGTGTGTGTATGTGCGTGTGTGTGTGTGTCTGTCTGTGTCTGTTTGTCTGTCTGTGAGTGTTTGTCTGTGAGTGTGTATGAGAGATAGAGGGAGGGAGGGCATTGATAGTTGGTGAGAATGACTGCAAGATTCTTGAAAGTTTCTTTCATTGTGAAATGACTGATGGACTTCTAGTGCTCCGTCATTCTGTTGAAATTTCATCCATTCTGTCCATCTATCCAATTCTCCATTCAATCTGAGACATTTATCCATGAACCTGCCCTTTCCCATCCATCCATCCATGGATTCATCCAGCTGTGTGTCCAGTGTCGTTCTGTTTGTCCCCCCATGGGGATGCCTGGGGCCTGTCAGTACAAATAGCAACCCCAATGTCTGGAAATTCTGTGTTTGGAATTACCTCTTTTCTGTCCCTCGCTTTATTATAAAACTTACCTTGTTTCTTTTCTTCCAGTCACCTTCTTCTTGTCTATTTTCTGCCTTCTTGGTCCATTCTCCTGCCTTTTTTCCAGAAAGACTTAAAAAGATAATTCTCTCCTATGCTAAAGTTGGATATGCTGGGCCTGACTTCTCAGGCACTTAATGGCAGCACAACGCATATTAACTTCTATAACAGAAACAATAGTTACTGTCTGAGCATTCGATGAAGATGAAGAAGAAGAATCTTTGTGTCCAGCCACGCAGTGTAATACATAGTTACCATTATTGAGGGACTGCAAGCTGTTCCAGGTAGAGAAATTGTTGCTTGTAATCTTATAATTACAGCATCTTAATCGTGAAAAGTTCATGTAAAAGTGCTGCTTACAGCAGGTTGACTATGTGATTCCCACTGCGTGTGTATGTATACATGTATGTGTTGTTGTTTTTCAGGGAGTACTCTTGAAAACATTAACACCTCCTTCATCGCCCAAAGTAACAAGGCATCGACGTAACGTCAGTGATACTTCTTTCCTCATGATGGGGGGCAAGGGCAGTGCCTTCAAGTGAGTAGCCACCACTTTGAACTCAAAGGAAATAGTTGACAATTGTGTGTTTAACTCACTGTCAGAAAGTGATAGCTTTCCTGCTTAAAGCCCAGCGGCTCCCATGGGGACACAAGGAGCTCTTTCAGTGTAAATAAAATCTCTCCCACAGGAGCCATAGCCGAGTGGTGAAGACTGACTTCAGTCCTATGGGTTCACCATGGAGTCATGGGTTTGAATCCAGGCGGCATCCGGTGAATTAAGGGTGGGGATTTTTATGATCCCCCAGGTCAACTTCAGTACAGACCTGCCAGTGCCTTAATTTTCATCTTATACATACACATCCAGAAGATCAAATATGCATGTTAAAGATCTGGTAATTCATGTCGGTGGTTGGTGGGTTACAGAGATACAAACATACCCAGCATACACCCCTGACATCAGAATGTGGCTACCTTCATGGTGGGCAAAAACAGTCGCTTATGAAGCAAAATCTCACCATCGGTGAACTTCTAGCTGAAGAACAGGAGGGGAAAAATCTCATATATCTTAACAGTTAGGATGTGGGAATTGTCCTTTGATAGTAATTTTCTTCGTGTGCTTTATATGTGTATTGTTTATTGTGAAGTGTGTTTTTTTTAGGATTGTGTGTTTTGTCATGTGCTTTATATGTGTATTGTTTATTGTGAAGTGTGTTTTTTTAGGATTGTGTGTTTGTCATTAAAAAAGGGTGAAAACAGCTGGGGACATACTGAGAAAAAAAAAAGCTGTGGACATATTCACAATTGATGAGGTAAAAATGAAGAAGAATGCTTTGCTAATTTGCCTGTGGTCGGTGAAACTGCTCTGTTTCTGACCCAGACATGGCTCCCATGTGGCCATGAGGGCTGAGGCAGAAATACAGAAATATATGTTAATAATACAAAATAACTTCTGAATAAAATGACCCCAAAGGAAGTCAAAGTACCTCCCCCTTTTCTATCACCTCCCCCCCTCCCCCCAAATGTATAAACTACAATCCCAGTAGCACCAGCAAACAGTACAGTAAAAGGTATTGTAGTTTAACTGCTTACGGAAGCTAAGTGGAAGAATTTAGACTAGAAAGGTTTTGTTCTTCAGTGTGTACAGTTGTACCGTGGTAAGAATGTCATTGATGTTGCCTCAGTTTTCTTATTGTTCTTGCTCCTGCTTTTGCTCTGGGTTTTTTTCTGTTCTTTTATTCTTGTCTTCTCTTTTGTTTTAATTCACTTTTTCTTCTCTTATCTTATGTATTCATGTGTTTTATTTTCTGTTCTGTTCTGTTCTGTTCTAAGGCTGCCTTATCTGTTTATTTCATGAAGGAATGTGGTTATTGTTGCTGTATAATGTGGCATGTGGTTATTGTTGCAGTATAATGTGGCATGCGGTTATCGTTGCAGTATAGTGTGACATGATGTTATTGTTGCAGTGTGACATCACATGTCATTATTGTTGCAGAGCGTACCACCCATCTGGCCATGGCATGCTGTCGGCTCCTAATGATCTGAAGTCCAAGTCAGAAACCACCACCCCCATCAGCTCTCCTCCGCCTATGTGAGTGCCCAGAGGGTCAACAACTCTTCTTTTTTCTGGCCTCTTTACTTCTTTAAAGTATGCAGATGTGCACAGACCCGCGCATGCATGCACACTCACCCGTACTTAGCACACATCCACACACTGTTACCACCACCACACACACCACTACCACCGCACATTCCCACCACCACACACACATCACCATCACCACCACACACACACACACACACACACACACACACACACACCACCACCACCGCCACCACCACCGCCACCACCACCACCACCTGCAAATGTTTCATTTTTTACAAATTTTTTAAGTGTTGGCTGATTGAGCTTGCTTTCATTAAAAGATTCAAGGAATTCAGAGCTTAATTCCACTGTCAACTATTTTGATCATGACAGTTGTGTTTTTTGTTTGTTTTGGCTTTTTGCAAAAGTGTGAATGATCAAAATCACAGAAGATTGGTTGGTTTTCAGAGGCCAGTCACACTTCAATCGACCATTGTCCTCCAGTGTTGCTGAATGGAATCCATTTGACGACAATTTCAACACAGAATCTGATGACTTCATGTTTGGGGCGGAGTTTGACAAGATCAGAAGAGGTTCCAATACCAGTGAGTTTTGTTCTCCCTTCATTGTACATACTTCAGAGAAACTGTGTCATTTATTTTGATTTGATTGTGCACATATGTATTTGTCATCAGTTTGATTTATTTCAGAATGTTATTTTTGTAAGAAGTTTTTTTCAAGCCATAGATTTTTAAAAAAAAACATAAAACGATCCGAACATTTTTCAGGTAAATACAGTATGTGTATGTGTGCATGTGCATAGATGAGTGCGTGCATGTGTGTAAAGTTTTGGAACTGTTTTACTGCTGTAATGGTGTTTGCACTGTGAGCTAATTTGCAGTGATGCCAATGACAATGATATGTGTGTGATTCATATTACATGACCAACATTTTGCAAGTATTTCTTTCGAGCCTGAGAGATTCTATGATATTTGATGTAAAGAAATGCAGAGAACAGCCCTGTCACATAGTCAAAGGATGTAGTGGTGTTACCACTGATGCTCTCACTTTGCCTGGCTTTGTTACTAAGCTGTTATTGGCTTGGTAACTAAACTAACATTGCTGTTAGAATCTCAGTCTGCTTGACTCCATGACTAGGCTGTTGTTGTTTGTGTCTGTCAAGCTCAGCCTGGTTTTATGACAGAAATATTGTCAGCAGTGCTGCCTATGTTATGTCAGAACTGGAGCTACTGAGCATCCATCAAAGTGATTCATCAGCAGGTCAGGCTGCTACTTGAAGGTGGTCACATAGCATCAGTACACCTTGTTGATAGCTGGTCTTTGCTTTTCTTTTGGACTTATTCTTCGGTTTTCCCCCCGTCTTCTCCTGGGTGATGTTCCTTCCTGCTGTTCCCACACTGCTCATTCTGATCTCATCACCCCAACTGTATCAGGCTGGCATGTCCTATCCTCAGGGCCAGAAGTCTAAGGGGAGCTGATCTGTGTGAGGTTGTTAGGAGGCCACCTAGCAGCAGGGACTGGTGCTGGTGACTCTGGTGTGTTCATTGGTGACTCCGCTGATCCAGCAGATACTGGACGCCTCCTACTGAGGCCCTTTCTTATGATAGTGTTGGGCTTTGTTGTGGAGCCAGATATCCCCCTCAAGTCCCCCCATACTCCAAGGACTTTGAACCAAACTCACCACAGGCATGGAGGTTTATGGAAAACCAGAAGTAAGTCACCATGAGAAGAGAATAAGAAGGGCCACAGCATCAGAGACAGGTTGCTGGCACTTGGAGTGTAGGAGAACAAGGTTATCTCGGTATCTGGGTCTGTGCTAATGGGTCAGGATGGGTGGTATGAGCATAATCAGGATGGCTGCTGTGTTAGCTGAAGGTATTGTACTACAACCTCTGCTGACAGAGCAGCATCATTTGCTCTAGCCTAAGGTAGTAAACATTATCAATGGTATAAAAAACAACAACAAAAAACCCCCAACATCATCAATGGTGTCTTGTGCAGGTATATCAAACGTGAAGAGTCGAGAGGACTTGGTGATGTCTGGCTCCGATTCATCTGACCCCTTTGGCAACGCTCCTTTCAAGAAATCCAGTAAGTAATCCTGCTGTCCTGTCTGTCTGTTTCTGTGTTGGTTTGGGCGTTTTCTTTATGTTCTAATTCTGTATGTCTGTAGAACATTTTTTCTGTATATTCCAGATTTTGTTTTTCACTTTGTTGTTGTGTAAACTGTACAACATTATTGCTTTTGAACAAGATCTGATTTATGCTTTTTATTGGTGTATTTGCTTTGATTTATGCTTGATCCAGTGGTTAAAAAAGGTTTAAAGAGACTTGCTCTTTGGTCCCACATTCCTTCCCTTGTAACTTAAAAGCAGAGGATGCAGCCAATGCTTTACATTTATTTGGTTTGCTTGCCCAGTGTGGGAAATCAGTGTAATTTTCACTGCTGCCATTTGCACATGCATCTAGGCATTTTTAACCTGTGGGCGTGTGTTGGGGAGGAAGGGCCACACACACACACACACACACACACATTATGTATATATCTATATATATATACTGTATTGTCTGGGTGTTCTAGAATCCTCAGGAATAATTTTGTATTATTTTCAGAACAAAAAGGTTCCTTTTCTTTTTTTTTTCCTTTTTTTTGGGGGACGTGGTGGTGGTGGTGGGGGGGGGGTCTTCTGTTCCACATTTGTTGTAACTGGGATACCCTTGAGTAACCCTGCCATACATTTCTTATGGAGGGAGTATGGTATACTTCATGAGATAGAATAGTAGAATAGTTTTTAATGACTTTCTTATATCAATTTATGTCTTCTATAACATCGGAGAAACTGTCTTGCTACTTCATGAGTACTTATTCCATTACCCTCAATATAAAAGAATTTTTGAAAAAAGAGAGAGATAGAATACTTTGTGTGGCTTTCTTGTATTCATTCATCACTTTTATAACATCTAAGAAACTGTCTTACGAGAAAAAAATTAACACATTTTCATTTCCTCCTCTCAGATGTGGATAAATAAACATATGCAGTCTTGTGTGTAAGTGTTCAGAGAGAAAAGGAATCGAAACATTCAAATGTACAGAACTAACACTTGTCAGCTTGTACAGAGCAAAACCTACTCATGTTTTGCATGGTCTTATAGTAATAAAGCACTAACCTTGTTTATAGTATTGGTACTAACATCATGTGTGTTTGCTATTTTATTCGCATTGAATCAACAAAAGCAGTGAATTTAAAAGTGTATTGTATTGGTACTGCTATCATGTGTGTTTGCTATTTTACTCGCATTGAATCAACAAAAGCAGTGAATTTAAAAGTGTGTATGCTGTGTAGGAGAACAGGTGTTACTGAGCCTGACACTATTAGAAATAATGACAAGAAATTTCTTGAGGCTGGTGACTGTGTATTGCATAATCTGCTTTATGCAGGCTACTTGTTATTTGAAGATGCTCTCAAACTTTCTCCTTCAGAGGGTCTCTCTTCATCTTCAGCATTCAAAATTTCTTTTTTTTCCTCTCTCTTTCTTACAGTACATGTGCTGGTTTTGCCTAATTAAGATAAGTGTGTGTGTGTGTGGTGTGTTGTTTGTGTTTGTTTATGTTTTGGGTGCTCTCTCTGTACAACTCTCTGTGTGTTTGTATGTGAGTCCTGTACACACGTGTTTATGTGTTTATGTGTGTATTTGAATCCAAGTGTATGTTGTATGAATGTATTTGTTGAGGTGTGTGTATGTAAAATTTTTTAGTCAGATGTGGTTATACGTGCATGTCTCTCTGTGTGTTCTTGTGCATATCTTATCTTGTGGGTTTTTTGTTTTGTTTTGTTAATCTATGTATTTACTTGTAAATCAGTCTAAAATATGAACCATTTGTCTGCTGTGTATTGTGTTCATTGTATTTTTAGGGTGTTATTCTATAAAGTATTCAGATCTTTAACACTTGTTGGAGGAACGTGTAATTGAGACATTTTACTAATGTTTTTATGGTTGGGTCATTTAGAGAAAATTATGATTATTCGCAGGCCCAGTTTAGACTTGCATGTATATAAAATCAGCTCACCTTTCCCAATGATATACCATTGTATGAAGAATGCTATAATTATCATGTCTGCAAGAAATTCCCTTAGTAGCTGAGTTCACCTACTGTATAACCCTGTACTGTGACAAAACTAGTGCTGGAGATAGATATATGTAGGTGTGTGTGCAACTCGCAAACAGTGATGTGAATTACTGGATCTTTGATCTGCGTGTGTTCATGCTTTGGTAGGATTAAGACATAACAGGTCTGTGTACTTCATCTCAGGGAGAGTGTAATGATTTATGAATCAACATCATTTTGTTTTTCTTTTCTTTAAAAAAAAAATGTATTCAAGTTACGTGGGGAGAGAGAGAGAGAGACTGTGTGTGTGTGTGTGTGTATGTGTGTGTGTGTGTGTGTGAGACAAAGGGGTGGGTTGTCAAGCACAAAATTTCATCAGTTACTAAAATTACTTTTAATGATGTTCAGACTCATTGTTATTTTCAGAATGTTTTAGAGGCCACTGACCACCCTTAAATATCATCACAGTCCTTTTGAAAACACTGTGCTCTGTGTGTGATGGGATGCATGGGAACATAGTCAGTAGAATTCATTCTGAACTGATGAAGTATTTAAAGTATTAAAGTATAAAAGAATTAAGTATAAGTATAAAGAAAGTATTAAAGTATTAAAGAACAATTTTATGAGATTCTGTTGAATTTTGATAGAGGTGTAAAAAGAGAACACCTTTAATGTTTATAGGTTAGTGGTGTAGAAATGCTGCTCATTATATCACCTGAATTTTGTTATTTTAAGAAAAGAGAGCAGGGGTCTGGTCAAAATGATCAAGTTTGTTGGTATTTGAAACTGTCAGTAAAAGAAAGGGTCATTTTGCTGCTTTTATCGTCATGTTGTTGCTATTCATTGACACTGGTATGTCTTCACAATATGTTTGGACATTACAAAAGTGGGTGTGTTTAACCCTTGCATTAACCTTATTACTGTCTTGAAATAATTGAGTGACTGTATCTTGTCTTTCTCACACATCCATGTCGACCCAGCACTGGTCAAATTTAACGTGTGTGCAGTCAGTAGGTGTGTTGTCAAAGAATTGTAGAGTACAAGACTGCTTTGATGCAGAACTGTAGCAGTATCTTTGTGTCTGTGATATCTTTGTGTCTGTGATAACTTGGTCTGAGAAATACTAGACATGGTGTTTGTTTCTGTCCTATCATTAGGTTAATTTCTAATTAATCCTTGTGACTGTTGTTGAGTTTTCATTTTGTTTTTATGCTCTTCCCTTCTGTCCCTTTGGCTTCAGTACAGTTCCCCCAGTTCACCCAGCTGTAAATGGGTACCTGCCTTCTTTAGGGTCAGGGAAGGTAAAGCAGCGAGGGAGAGGAGATGGGCGCCGCCCTCAATATGCTGGCCCTAGAGAAGTGAGGTCTCTGACGCCTCGCTCCCCTACGACCTTATAGGTTATGGGACTCCTTTACCTTACCTTACCTTCTGTCCCTTCACTAATCATTAACATTTTTTTAATTTGGTTTTAAGCACTTATGTGTAGGTGTTATTGAGGGATGATTTTGTTTATTTAATCAGTTAAGGTGAACAATGCTTGAGAGGAGTACTAAAACTTAAAAAGGAAAAGGTATAATTATCTTGAGAAAAAAAGTCTTCGGTAAACAAAAAAATACACATTGAGCTATCATATCATTTGTACATAAAAAACTCAAAAACATTCAACAACCCCCAACTATCATTTTATTTGTAAAAAGAGAACTTTTCAAATAAAAATGGTTGTTAATTTTTGTCTACCTGTTTTTGTTGCTGATCTTATGAATTGTATTGTTGTTGGTCATGGATTGTAATTTATGATTTTTATTTTCAGACACTGTGCATTTATTTGTTGTATTTATTTGCTCATTGGAATAATTGTGTTTTGTTAAGAAAAATAAAACAAACTCACAAACCCTAGCAAAGCCGAAATCAAACTGAGTGGATTAGTTTATTTTGACCGTGTTCATGCAGTGGATAAGGAGGTACAGTAAGCTAGCTCAGGAAGGATTCTTAGGAATTTGTTGTATTAAAGACATAAAGGGGACTGAATAGTTCTGTAGTCTGAGAGTGTATGATTAGGGATGTAAGTTATGTGTGAACATAACTTTCATGAGTCAAAGGGGATTTTTTACACACTCCATTGCACTGACAGTCCTTTGGATGAGACAATAAACCCCAGTCCCTGGTTCAAGGGCATGTGAAACACATTGCACACAGATTAAACACAGATCCATTTTTCAAAGAAGCATAGGCCAGATATGGTCTGTGTTGTGGACCTAGCAATATGTGAAGAGTTAACCTTTCAACAACAACAGAGGGACTGGAGAGGAATAAGCTTTGCCAGGTTCAGCTTGCCCAAGATACACTTCATGAAAGTGTCAGTGCTGTGCTGCCATGCCCCAGTCACTCCTTGAGGATAGATCTATCTAATGACTCTTCAAGCTCAGATTGTTCATTATCTTAGGATCTAGAAAAGAAGTTTGTTTTGATTCTGCAGGGCATGGACAGTGCAGGTCACACTTATGAAGACATAGTTTTCACACTGATGTACATGTCGATCTTTATTTTATTTTATTTTTTTACACACCAACCATTTTCAGGTGGGATTTGTGTTTGTGTTACATGTGTAGTGGTCAAGTTCATCAGGTTAGATATTTTGTATTGTATTGTATACCACTTTAATCAGTAAGCTTGTTTGTATATGATAGTTCAAGCGTTTTGTGAAATGATTTGTCTTCTCTCTCTGCAGACATTTGTACAGATATTGTACTGAACCCTGTAAATGGTAATCTGGAGACTGTATAAAAATGGCAATGGAATGACTGTTCTATGGCTCTTCCATTGAAATGTTTCAATTCATTAAAGTGTTGATGGTGCTTGTCCCATAAGACTTTTCTAATACCTGTTGCTTTAGTCATCGTGGAAGGTATAATGTGGACATTTTATCTTTTATTGAAAGCCTGGATGTTTATTTGTGTGTTGGAAACAAATCTTATCCCAGTGTTAGAAAACTTTTAAATGGATGCATTGCGTTTTTGTACATGCAGTGTTGCTTTTTAATATTGTGTTTCTCGTTTAAAGGCCTTTTATTACCATTCCCTTCTCTATGGTCTTCAGGTGTAAAGTTTTTGCGATACTAACTGTAGTTCTAAATCTACATCTGGAAAGATTTTTTGGGGTATGTTTTGAGTATGTAGCTGTAGGTATGATGAGTGTGGCTTCACAGCTTTGCTAGAACTGTAGTATTTTAATCATTTTCTTTTTTTTTTTAATGCAGTTTTTGCCCCCCAACCCTGCCCCAATTTAAAGATTAGCTGAATGAAGATTTATTTTGTTGGTAGAAGTATGCAAGAGTTTTTCAACTGAAACTATAGCTCAAACACTGAAGTTTATGCAACCTTAATTACTGCTAGAGATTAGGCAAGACAGAACATATATCTCACATTTCAATGACACATGATGTACTAAAGTAATGATGATGTGATGTTTTCAAAGTGGTTGATATGTTACATTATAAGTATTTCAGACTAGTAACAGTGAAAAATAGATAGTGAGAAAGACTTTGCAGTCTGCAGTAATCACTTTTTTGTTGTTCTCATATATCCTGCCTTATGTGAGGAGAGTGTTATGCACATCTAAAGCTGAATAGCTGTGGCATCACAGGAGTAAGTCAGTGAAAGGCCCAGAAACTGTTCCGCACCCCCCCTCCTCCCCCCATAGTTTTTGATGGAGGATCCTGGAGAGGGAGTGGAAGCTCCGGTTAAAGGGAGGAATGATAGTGGATGGTAAAATTTTGTTCATGATGTAGAGTTTTGATTGTCATCAGGCTGTATCTGAAGTCTGAGAGGCATCATTACATATAATGGTGTTAGGTTTTATTTCTTGTTGTATCATGTCAGATTGTATCGTATCATATCTTATCACATCCTACCATTTATGGTATACACCATATCAGACTCCATTGTATCATATGCCATACCACACCACACTATACCATACCATACCACACCACACCACACCATACATTGAAGGGTCAAGTTTTATTTTGGGAATCGCTATTCACAATTGTTTTCTTGCTTTTTTTGTCATTCTTCATAAGCATGTTGGCCACAGGAGGACCTCAACATCTGAAATATTTCACAAAATTTAGTACTGGCATTGTAAAAAGTCATTTTGTTATGGCGCGGAGGTGTTTTTCACTACTTGTTTTTTCCTTTGCAGTTGGGCAAGTTTGTACTGTTGTTTGATAAATTTTTACTTTTTGTTGACTATATTTGTTTGATATTTCATGGAATGCCCCTGTAGTATTTTTTGAAGATGTTGTGATTGCTGTCACTAAATCAGTAGTATACATTGTGTGGTTTGATAATGGCTTTGGAATATGGTGTGATGCAGCATGCCTTCATTTTTGTCTGGTTCTTTGGTTGGTAGAAAAGTTTTCATTGGCATGTATCCAATTTTTGGGCTAAGGTGGGATAGATTTTGAATATTCTGTTATTGGTTTTTTTCTCCCTTGTTTCTTGGCTAGAGCTCCAAGGTTTACCAATGGTGAGATTTTTATGTATGGGATTGTCTCCCCCTGACACCACCATTTAGTTAGCCACTTCTTTCCAACTTCAGGGATGAATTGGAATATACAGAGAGGTAGATAACCTGAGAGTAGTCTTCTCCCCCTTTTATAACTGTAATGAATGGGTGGGGTTTTCTTTTATTTGTAGAAAGTAAAAACAAGTTGTATGTGTTATGTAAAACTGTTAAATGCATAAAGTCACATTGGATGTAGTAGCCATGAAAAAGTCTAGCCTGTTTTTGTAAGAACATATTGTTTGTGTTGCTATTTGTAATGTGAAAAAAATAGAAAAAATAGAAAGTTTGAAAAAATGTCCATAACATTCAAGAAACCGGGGCTTTTCATGAAAAAATGTCTATAACATTCAAGAAACCGGGGCTTTTATCATAGGAGAACAAGTATTGGCAACATTTCACTGCAACCTTGATTAAAACCAAAAGTTCCCCCCCCCCCCCCAAAAAAAAAAAAAAAAAAAAAAGACAAAAAGTTGTGTACATAAATAGTTCATGTCATATTAATAGTACTACTCCTGTCTAACACACGGTGTTTGATAGGGGAGGAGATTTTCAAAGATGTTTTGGAGTGTATGGTCAGAATAAATGCTTAGTAAAAACCGAAAGGTTCAGAGAAAAAATTCCTTGACAGCCCCAATCCCCCGTCACCCAAATCCCCACCTTCAAGATCTTAAGTCATTATGTATTATACTCTACAGAAAGGTAGACAGTATATATAAAAAGAAGACACTCATTACCATTTGCTCAGACAAACGTGAAAAATTCCACACTAGTAATGGCAGTGCCAAGATTCAAACCGGCTACTTCAGGACTATTAGAATGACAAGATGCCACTTTAACCATGCAGCATGCTCCCATTGTGAAGTTCAGGTGACAATGAAAGGCCTACATAGAAAGGTAACATTTTTGGTAAAATCATCTTTTGATTTATGGAAAGGATGATGTGCCCTTTTTCAGTCCACTTAGTAACTATAAAGGTTCTCCCCCCCCCCCCCCCCGCCCCAAAAAAAAATCTAAAAAACTAAAGTTTTGTGGCCCAGTATTGTTTAAAATCAATTTTCAAGGTGCTGTTAGGTAATTTTTTTGGTAATGTTTATATGAAAATAATTTAATTTTTTATGTTGTTTCTGCCACTTATAACTCTGAAATGTCCAGTGGTCTCTGTCATTCTCAGAGAAGAGACGTGTACTTCTTGATCTTTAGTCTGCGCCGTGAACACACTTATGAAGACATTTTATTTTAAAAATTCATCTTTTAAAAAGCATACGAAGGCAATAGCCTTAATCACTTGCACCTGTAATGGTCAGTCACATTGAATTGTTCTTTTTATAGGAATACCTTGGGTGGTTAAAAATACTGCAGTTTTTAGAGGGGAAAAATGGATTGTTCTCACTTTGCTTTGGTATCATGACAATATGTCTTGGTCTAGCACAGGTTGATGATGATGGAAAGAAATGTGCCACAGACTCTCAGGGTTGTGTCTGTCTCCTTGCTGTTTTGTGACAAGTAGTAGTAAGGGACCATTCCTTTAGCTTGAGGTTGTTGGTTTGTGTCTTTGCTCTTCAATTTGGTAGAGCTTGTGTGTGAGTAGGCTATTGGGATGTGTGGGAATGTACATAGTCATCATAGTCATATGGACACGAAAGAGTGTGCGTGTCTTTGTGTGAGAGTGTGTGTATTGTGAGTGCGTGTGTGCGTGTGAGTGTGTGCATATGTCTGTGTGTGGGTGAGTTTGTGTGTGAGTTTGTGAATTTTTGTGACTTAGAATGTGTGTGTGTGTGTGTGTGTGTGCATGCATGCACATGAACATATACAGCAGACAAGTAAAATCAAATCTTGCGTAGGTTTGTGTGCACGTGTGCATATGCCAGTATGTGTTGATATCCTGTCCTGTTCCCTCTCTGTGTACCAGCTCTACATGTCCTCCTTTGTGTAGTCCCTTCATGCCCACTGCGCTTAGACTGTCTTTTCTGATATTGTGTAGAAAGCTTTTCTTCGGTGTCATTTTCAGAATTTTCTTTTAAAAAAGAAAATGTTGTTATATTTGTTGCGTTATAGTTTTCTTCAGGAGGTTGTAAAAATGCAGAGTGAATTGCTGTAGTTATTGTAAATTTTGATGAATAACTTGCACAAAAGGAAATGAAGTTTCCTCATGTACCATCATCCAGAGTCATATTCTATGCCTTCCCGTGTTACTCCCCAACAGCAGTGACTTTGCCCACACCCCATCTGCAGTGTATTCCTCACTTGCACCTTCAGTATTACCCTGTCACCCTCCCCACTCCTTTGACCTGATAAATTGTTCCCTCCCTTTTGCGGTATTTCTACCCCCTTCCTCAACACATTTAAAAATAAAAAAAGGATTTCTGATGAAGGATGCAGAGGTCTCTTTCTGTACATGTATATTGACTGTTCACCTGTGTTCATATTTACTGTCAAGTATTTAGATATTTTTGTCTTTCAGTTGAGTTATTAGCAGTGAGCACATGCTTTTTTTTTCTTTAACAGTTTCTTTGGTTGCTTTTTCTTTCTTTGTTTTTTGTTGTTGATGCTGTTTCTTCATGTAGGGTTCTTTTTGGGGTTTTTTTTGGTAGTGTACTTGTTTTCATGTTTATTTGAATATAGTGTTCTAACATTTTTCTTAGTACCCCCCCTCCCCCCTTAAAATTTGGGTTTTTGTTTTTGGATGGATGGTGACAGATTAACGCGCTGGTCTAAAAGGAAAAGTCCGGGTCCATGAGTGCGGGTTCAGTCCCGTTTGGAATAGGAAATTTTTTCCCCATCATTAGCCATGAGTGTACTGGCGCTAGCCTTAATCGCTTTGACTGATAGTACCGGGTCAACAGATAATTATTTAGCACACGATAAAAAACCCACGGCTACAGAGTATCGGCAAAATTCTGAAAAAAGCCAATCGAATTGATAAGGGAAATAAATACAGGCTAGAAAAAAAATCAAAAAAAAAAAAAGGTGAAGGGGCCAGCGCTAAGAAGCGAAAGCACTCCCTCTACCCGGGGAAAGCAGCCGAATTTCAATCACAGAGAATCTGCCGTGACTTAAAGTGTATTGAAATAAACTACGACTTGATTGTTCTTTACAAGTTCGCCTTATTAAATTCACAATTTTTTTATAATGAGTGGTCACAGACACTTATAGCTGAGTGTTAAGTTATTAACTACTTACAGATCCTTCTGAATTCCTTGAGTTCAAATCTGGGCAGGGTCTGATGAATTAATAGTGAGAATTTTTTGCAATCTCCCAGACCAACTTAAGTGCAGACCTACCAGTGCCTTAATTCCCTTTGTGTATACATACACATGCAAAAGATCAAATATGTATGTTAAAGATGCGTAATTCATGCCAGCGTTTTGCGGGTTACGGAAACATGAACATACCCAGGATATGTCTGCAAAGTCGGAATGTGGTTACCTTCACAGTGGGAAATATGGTTGCATACACAAAATCTCACCATTGGTGAGCCTCGGAGCTCTAGCTAAGGTGAAGAAAAGAAAAGAAACCCTTTAAGGTTAAATCTAAGTCAGTTTTCAATTCATTCCAGGTGTCGCTGCCTGTGGAAATTTTTCTGTAGATATATACACTGCATATCCCGTTTGCATAGTGTTTTACTTAGCATTGTTTGGCCAATTTCTTTGCTGAAAATGCAGGGTGTATTCTAGATGTTTATAGATCTTTTCACGTTTCATTAAACACTGACATGACTTAAACAGATTTTTTTAACTCATTCACTTTACCTTGCATGTAGTCATAAAGGGGAGTGAGGAACTGGCAGGTCTGCGTATTAGCTGATGTTGAAGAACTTAATAACAATTTTTATGTCTCCATCCATAATCTGCCTGTTACCACCACCATTCAGCTTGGGATGGGTAACTTAAGGATTAATCTGTTAAGAAGCCTGTCCTTTGTCCATTCACTGGCCTTGTCCATCCAGTGAATACTTCAGTCAGCCCGTTAGATAAAGGCAGTCACAAAGTTTTCTAACCAGTTAGGTTTGGTTAATATTCAGATTAGAGTATGTGTGTGCGCTTGTGTGTACGCATGCATGTACATGCATACTCACAAGTGTGTGTGTGTGTATGTATGCGTGTGTGTGTGGTTGTTTGTATGCATTCGTTTCTTTCTTCTTTTATTCTAAATTCATGTAGTGTCAAGTCTAAGGCAAACCTTTATTTCTAGATGGTACATTGACTTAGCAGTGCAATTGCCTTTTCCCCCCTCTAGTCACCCATTAATAATAAATGAAAAAGATATGTATTTATAATGATAACAACCCAGTGTATGTCACTGTGTGTGTTCATATTGGTTGTGTGTATGTGTGTGTGTGTGTGAGGTCATGTGTTGTGCTATATGAATAAAATACATGGGTATATGTAAGAATTACAGTAGAATAGTCCGTATTATGTGCATCTCTGTGTTTGGTCTTGCCAGTGAAGAATATTAATAGAGTCTGTGGCATATTTCCATGAGTTTATGGAGTCCTGACATTTGTGAGAGGAAAAGAGTGACATTTCAGACTTTGTATAGATACACTTTAGCATGCTATTAGTGACAAAATAAAGATGTGATAAAATCTTTTACACATCTTCATTTTGGTGATTTTTGGAGTCAGAGTGGTAAAATTGAGATCCATATAAAGAATATTCTTTCAGACTTTCCAGACAAAGCAATATGTTGGATATAAAAGGAGTTTGTTCATTGAATATACTTAATGAACTGGATTTTTTTTTAAAAAAAGCTCTGAAACCAGCATGTTATGAAATCTTCACCAGAATAGCTGGGGGGACATCAGCAGATTTGATGTCAAGCTCAGACATGATGCTTTTCCAGCATTGAAACTGGAATCTGGAATAGGTTTTAGCATTGACCCATCAATAAAACTAAAGTGTTATTATACATACCAAAAAGCAGGTAGACATGAAGTATATTGTGACATGATTTGCATGACTTGCATGCGCATCTTCTGACTCCTGTATCCCTGTCCTTTCAGCCTGAGGAGCTGTCTCATGCGTCGTCCCCCTGCCATCCATCCTCCTCCCCGGACAGATTTCAGCCAATCTTCGGGACTTGACAAGGACGACCGACATCTTGCCCTCACCCCTGCTGCCTCTGATCTTTCTCCACAAGCAAGTCTGCAATCCAGCGCCACGACAAGTGTGATTTCATGCTTCCCTCTGCTCACTGTTGTTCCTTGTAGTCAGTCAGCCAGTCAGTCCCCCTGCGTTTTGGAGGAAATGATGTCTTTTTGGCAACAGTGTCATTTTTGTGTCTGCCACAGGAGCATGTTGAATCTTCTTTTTGGAAACTGTCATTTTTGCTCCTGCCAAAGGAGAGTGTTGACTGGTGGCTTTGGACTGATTGGTGTGTGTAGGATTTCTGTCACTTGTTGTCATGCTGCTGCCACCTTTTCTTTTGTGTTTAACGCTTAACTGCTCCATCCTGGTCTGTTGATGTGTCCATGGGATAACATTTTTTAAGTGAGCAAGGACTGTGATGGTGTGTTGAGCTCACAATGTGATCGATCAATCATGTGTCTTAATTAATAGCTGTTCAAGCTGAGTTTTACTGGAGTTTTGATGTGTGGAAAGTGTCGACGTCGTAGGGGTGAACAAGCCATTTTTATCACTCAGTTTTTGAAAATGTGGAAACATAATTTTTTTTAAAAGATCATTTGTTGAAAATCTGTCCATTGAACTAAGCGCACATGTGTTATTATTTCTGAATGATTTTGTGCTTGTATGTTTATGGATTCAGGGGGTATTTTATGCTGACTCAGGTCACAAAAGCTTCGACCTTAAAAAAGTGCACACACAAGAACAGGTATACATTCAAATTTGTTTTATGTGGTAAAACTTAACACAAACCCTTTGTCTTTATTTCCTTTTCCTCACTCGCAGACTCACTCACACACACACACACACACACACAACACACACACACACACACACACACACACACACACAAAACCACAACTTTTCATTGTTACATAATTGTTTTTTCTTTTTAAACTTAAATATTTAATAAAGGAAAAGGAAATAAAGCACACATTTGTATACATTCCTATGACATTTTGTTTTTTTGAAGGGTGGGGATTTCATTTGTCGAATATTTTTGGAAAATTATTATTACATACTTTTGTCTCACTTCAAATCTAGTTTGCGTTTTTGACATTGCCTGACTAGCAAATTATGACATAAAAACTTATATTGCAATATTTTCTCTTACCCCCCCCCCCCCAATTTCATTCATGGTTTTGGTCACTTGATTATCCCATTATTTTTTTTTCCCCTCCTTATCCAGATTAAAGTATATTTGCTGTAGTTGTGTTTGTGTCTGTACAAGTATTATGTCTATGTGTTGGTAACACAAGGAGTTTTTACTTCATTGAATGGGTTATGAAATTTTTTTGCTGTGTTGTGGTTTGAGAAAAGAAATGTTCTCTGTCAAGGGATTGACATCAGTCCACCAGTCTTGGGTCTGTCTTTAGGCAGAATAGTGGCTGTTGTTTGATCACAGCAGAGTTACTAGGCTTATGACCCTCCATAGGGTAAAGGAAAAAGAAGGGGGGGGGGGGGGGGGAAGTGGCAACATTCTCTACCTGTAGATATATAAGCAACCAAAATTTCACTCAGAGAAATCTGCTGTGGCTGTAAGTGGTGTACAATACTGTACACTACAGTCATACAGTACTGGAAGTGTTGATCAGTCCATGCACTTGCAGGATAGCTGGTATCCAGTTCCCGTTTTTGGTCATGTCATGGAGTTGTTTGTTCACCTGATCTTCAATGTTCGTTCTCTGACGTGTTGTCTTTCTGTGGTCAAGGTGCTGGCTTCTGGGCCCTATAATGTTATACCTGTTCATCAGCCAAGGTGGTATTAATGTTGGGTGGCTAGATGTTGCTGTCCCATAGGGGATCTTATTTCTTAGGGAGAGTCTCTGCAATCTCCCCCATAGCTTTTAAGGAAGCTCTCTTTTTACTTGGGTATTTTTTCTCTGTGTGTGTTTTTGTGAAGATCATGGTTAGAAAAATAAACTGGTGAAAAGTGAGTATACCTCCTCCCAAAGAAAGCTTAAAAAAAAAACCTTTAAAAAAATCGCTTTTTAATGTTATTGCTTTACACTCTTCTTATATCCATTTTTTTCTATACATAGATATGTGGTGTCATTTGAATATATAGAATTCTTATAAGACAACATGTAGAGTATATAATCTGAATCATTAGTGTGGAGAAAAAAATAATTGGTGAATGCTTTCTTCAATTCTTGTGTTTTCTGTACTTGATGTGTGTTGTTATTGATAAAGAATTAATTCTTTACGATGACATTCATTTGTATAATCATTATAAGGCAAAGTGTGGGGGAGAGTGGGGCCTATTTGGGATAGTGAATCTTGATAATCTTTCTTTTCCTGGCATGTATGTGCTCTTTTATGTCTTATTCTACGTAGTAAAGGCTTGTAGCGTATGGTGCCTTTAAAGATTTTTTTTATTGCAAACATATTCATAGCTTTTATGTTTTTAGAAATATATTTTATAGTAAAATTCTAATGAAACAGTATGCAGTCTTAAAGAGGGGTGGGGGTGGGAGAAGATTTTGGTTGTTTTTCCTTTTTTTAGTTTTATTTTCATGTAGGTGTATTTAAGTGAAAATCTGAAGTGCACAAGTAATTTTAAAAAAGGAAACTATAAAGAAGACTCAATATCATTTGCATTTAAAAAATTAAAGGTTTTATTCCTCTAAAACTCTGCCTTTAAAGTTGAGGAATATTAGTATAAAAATGCTAACATTGTATGTTTTTAAACTCAAATGTTTTATTATGATAACTACAGCAAGACACAGGAGTTGTAAGACAAAAGTAGTTCTCCTTGAGTAGTGTCAGTTCTTGCCTGTCTTCCTGAGCTCCAGTTTGAAGGTCACAGTTATTACTGCATCAGTATTATTTAGCATGTTCACCCCCTTTGTTGGATATATATCTTTAACATATCAACAGCAGTGTTGAAACAATAGTAACTGTAGACACACTGGTTGATTTGACTCCTGTAATCTTCTTTGAAGTTTTTTCTTCGGCTACCTGCCCCATCTCTGATATCTATATATTTTGTCATTTAATTTTTTTCAGTTGTCTTTTTTAGATGTAGATCACAGCACTGGCATTGTTAGGAAATGTGATTTTTAATCCATAACTTTCCATAATTTTATTGTCTCTTTTTAGCCATTTTTATTAAGAAAGTGAAGTCTTTTAGAGCACTTATAAACCTGTTATATTGCTACCAATCCATTAACCGGATGATACTTTTTTTGAAAGTGGGACAGAAGTAATGTTTAAGCAAGTATACAGATATTTTGTGCTTTGTATCCCCTCAGTGCATCCAATTTAATGGTGTCAGAATTTGTTTTTAATCATTGCAAAAAAGAATTTTGTAGTGAAGGTAAGGACCTCTCCAGCTCCTGTTATGGTATAATGGTATCAGATCATATTGTCAGTCTGAAATAGGCAAAACATTATTTTCGTTTGGTAACAGTGTCATTTTATTAAAGACATTTCAATTTTAGCAGTAACTTCCAAGTTCATGTATTGTCTGTAGTCATTATGCTTTTAACTTTATTTCACTTTTCAAAAATGAAAAAAAAGTTTTTGGCTTGTTCAATTACCAGTGTGCATTTCATCAGTCAAAGTCTATGGGAGATTGTATGTTATTAGTAAAATGCTGTTTAGTGGCAAGTTAGCAGTAACTATTCATGGGTGTTGTGAAATCCTCACTGGTGAGTGAAATCCTGTTGTGTTTGTATCAACTCTCATGCATAGAAAGTTTGATAAATCCAAAACTATTATTGTCTGCGACAATGCAAATGGCTCAACTCGTGATTTACAAAGTGCAGATATATCCAGATAATCCATGCACATAGCTAGCATCGCTGTTTTCTAACAGTCATTCATATCTGTTCATCAACATAAAGTTGTAAAGTTGGTGAGTGTGCATCTTCGGAAAGCTTTGTTGGTTCACTGACTGCATTGATATGTGTGCATTTTTGGTGTGATTTTATCATTGATAAACATGCTATGACAGTGAGTGTGTGGTTTTGTTATGGTTTTATTGCTGATTCACATATTACATATTATGTTGTTGAGTGTGTGTGTCTTCGATATGGTTTTATTGTTGAGTTGTGTGCTGCAATTCTTTTTTTTTTCTTGATCATAGTCTGATGTATCAGTTTACAGTTTTAAACAGATTGTGTTTTTTTTAATGTGACTGTTGAGTTCAGACATGACATATCTTTGTTTACTGACTTGTCCTGTCCTGTGGGATTTTCCCTTTTGATCGGTCTCTTCAGTTTTGTTGTTGGTTTTGTTGTGTTTTAATCTGGCTATATTGATTTAGTGGCTCAAGATGAGATAAGTGGGGATGCGAGGACAGTGTTTTTCCAGATGAAAAGTAAGTCATAAAGCTGGTTTATGTATGAATTGTCAGAGTATGTGTGTGGGTGTGTGCATGCATATGTGAGAGTATGCACGTGTCTATCTGTGTATTTTGTTTATGTGCATGCATGTGCATGCTTACAAAAATGATTAGTGTTAGTGTTGTTTTCATTTTAAAGAATGACAGAGTCTCGGTTCAATACTACCATATTTTACTGACTTTAAAATATCAGGTGACAGAGATTGGGAGGCAAAGTTGGTAGCTGACAGAGGCTTTTCTTGATTAACAGAGTGTATTGAGGTCTGTGATGGGTGAAGGTAAGGGGAGACACACTGACAAATGTATCTACATGTGCTTGTGTGGATGTATGCATGAGAGGGGAAGCCTTACTCTTTTCTTTTCTGTTGTTTTCTGCTATTTTTCTTTTTTCTGGCTACTTTCTGGAAAGATCAGTACATCTTTTGGTGTGTGTGTGTGTGTGTGTGTGTGTGGTGTGTGTGTGTGTGTGTTGTTTTTTAAAAAAAAAAGGTATTTTTATTTGTGAATGTGACCCTGTGTGTAGGTTTTTGTTGTCTCCCCTCCCCCCGTTTGGCTCCTACATCACTTCAGGGATGATGTTTAAATGGTTGTCTTCATTTGCTGGTGTTTAGTTTTTGGAAAACTGGAAGCAAGTGAGATATTTTGTATACAGTGTATAGACAGTGCATATGGTGATGTTAGGACACAACACACATAATAATGATTAGCGATGATCACCTTCAACTCTGCATAAGCTTTCATACCATGTTGGTATGGGGTTTTCCTCTCTTGCTTTGTTTTTCTTTTTTTAATTAAACTTAACCAGAAACTGAAGTGTATACAAAATGGGTTTTACATTTTGTCATACTGTGTATCCTTTGTGCTTTTTAAACCCATGGTGCAGAAGAAATATAGCGCACTTAGGGCGTTTGTTGTCCTGTTGTGGTTATACTGAAAAAAGCTTTTCATGAGAGAGAGGTGTGGCCAAATTCTGTTGAATGAACGATTGGTTTGAAGAAAGAAGTAACTATGACATGTCAGCAAAATAATATATATAATGCCCCCCTTTTTATACACAAATTATTGTTGGGGGGCTACCAGTTGTCAGTGTTGGGTTTCTGGTAATCATGCTGTGACAGATGTGAGAAGGTGTCAGTAATGAGCTCAACTACAGAAACGAGATGAAGAAATGGTGTTAGTGGTCAATAAAAACCACAGGTACGTTTTTCTAGAATGCAACTAGTCTGGCCTTTGGCTTGTATATGATTCATGTATCTCCTCTGACGTTTGCCCCCAAATCGTTTTGTGATATGTTTTTATGTAGACCATCAGGGCTTCTCACCCAGTGCTCTGCTGTTGCCAGTCTACCGAATCACTGTAAATTACATCTGATGCACCAGTGAACGTTTATGTTTATTTTGAAGAGTTGTGCTTGTGTAGGAATGTCAGGTCGTGTGCCATTGTTGGAGGCATGTGTGTGGAAGATAGCAGACCTAGTCATTCAGTTCTCAGACAGAACATTTTTTATGTAATCCATTATGAATATTTGTATATGTATGTATGTATGTATGTGGATAACGAATTAATCATGAAAATGTACCTTGAAACATAGTGACAGATTCAAAGCTTTGGTTGATGATCTTCATTTTTGTATGTATCCACCAAGAGAAATAAAAAGATCCTGAATGGAGTTTACACTACAAACTCTTTGTCTTTGACTTGGAGCCTTCTTCCCAAAACCCTTTGAGCAGTTTTGAGTAAGACAGGGAGCATAGAATCTTACTTAAAACCCAAACATGACAGGGTAGAAGGAGTAGATGACCAGTAGGCTTGTGTTTCTGGTACAGATCAGAGTTAGAGGGGCCTTCACTCTATCAAGGAGGGGACAGAGTAGTGGATAATTAAAGAGGAAAGTATGATTGTCAGGTAGGGAAAGTGATTATTATAAGGTGGGGAAAGTGATGATTATCAGGTAGGGAAAGTGATGATTAGAAGGTAGGGAAAGTGATGATTATCAGGTGGGGAAAGTGATGATTATCAGGTGGGGAAAGTGATGATTAGAAGGTAGGGAAAGTGATGATTATCAGGTAGGGAAAGTAATGATTATCAGGTGGGGAAAGGGGTTGGTGATAATCAGTTGGGGAAAAGTATAATCATGAGAGGGAAGTGACTGATGATAATGAGTCAAGTGGGAAAAGGGGTTGATGATAATGAGTCAAGTGGGGAAAAGAGGTTGATGATAATGAGTCAAGAGGGGAAAAGAGGTTGATGATAATCAAGTGGGGAAAAGGGGTTGATGATAATGAGTCAAGAGGGGAAAAGGGGTTGATGATAATCAAGTGGGGGAAAAGAGGTTAATGATAATGAGTCAAGTGGGGAAAAGGGGTTGATGATAATGAGTCAAGTGGGGAAAAGGGGTTGATGATAATGAGTCAAGTGGGAAGAGGGATTGATGACAATCATGTAACCATGTGGGAAGTGAATGATAATCAAGTGGGGGAAAGGGGTTGATGGTGATTAATTGGGGAAAGTGATAACTGTTAGATGGGAAAGGGGTTTGCTGGAACTGGACACGGTTGAATGGGGAGAGGTGGTGGTTATGGGATAAGAATTGGCCAAACTCAAGGCAAAGTTGAGGTTGTAGCTTGCTCCATGAGGATGCCTAAGATTGTTCCATGAAAATAATATCTTCATCATCAGTAAATTCTGCACTTTCTTTTTGCTGCCTGTTATTTATCTCTGTGGATGTGCTATGGGCTTTTAGGCCCTTTAAAAAAAAAAAATCAATATTGTTTTTGCCGTCTAGAAATGCAGTGCTAGAATTTTTTTTACTCTTCTTTTTTTTTTCTTTTGTTTTTTGCACCACTGAATGACTAATTTGTTTGTATTTTGTTTAAAATCTTACTGTGGATATAAGTAGGCATTTTTACCTTCATTTTTGTGTTTCTTTTTCCACCCTGAATAAGTAAATTGCCAGTCAACTTTTTTTGGTGTGTGCTGCTGCTTCTGCTGTTTAATGGGCTTTGAGTATTAAATACTTTTTACCATGCTGTTTATATTGAAGTTTAAGTCTGGAAGTGGAGTAATCTCTCCAAATTATAAGGGGAATGAGTGGCAAGTGGCTGTTTTGAGATATAAATTGAGGAACAGTTTTTGGACACAGCAAGTTTATGAAATGAGAAGTTCTGACGACTGTATGGTACATGTCTTGTTCCTCCTCTTTTGTTTTGGAGTTTGTGGATGATATAGATTTTCCTTGTGTCCTCACACCTTTTTTTGTTGTTGTTTTGTTTTTTAACCTGTTTGTTTTGATTCAGCTGTTGATATTTGATTAGGAGTGTATAGTTATATCTGCTTAAATGCTCACTGATTGTTCTCTGAATAAAGTATTGCTTTGGGTTTGGTTTTAGTAGTGCTGCGGTCACTGGGAGAAATTATATATATATATTTAATAAATATATATATATATTACTTTTACCTTTTATTGAGAGAGAGAGAGAAAGAGAGAGAGTAGCGTGGATGGAAAGAATATGCAGTGAAACTTGTTTCTACTTGACTTTTTGTTAGTTTTGTTAGTTTGTTTGTTTTGTTTTTGTAGACTTGAGGGGGACAAAATGAAGTACAAATGTAAAACAAATTTTGCAGGTATAAGAATAATTTTTCTTCAGCTTTTGTTGTTTTCTGTCCATCCTTCTTCCCCAGAGAAGCAGGCAAATGATGAATGTTGTGATTTTGTTTGTTTGCTAAAGTATATTTCTGTTAGTGTTGCTGGCAAATAAAGGCGTAGGGGTGAGACCACTTGCAACCGTCCATGTGGATGGGACCAGAGCTGATTTCTTGTCATGTAAACTGTTTCATCAGTGGTAGAGTGGTTTAGTGCTTAGTGTGTTCCATGGTCTTCTGTTTCTAAATAACTGCTGCGTTCATTGAGAGGCAAAAAGATCTCTAAAAGTTAATTAAGTTGAGGTTGCACAAACCTGTTGGTGTCCTGAAATTGCTAGAAATAGGTTTTAATTGGTCATTGAATATTTGGAACTAATTGACAGTTATTGCATGCTCTGAATAAGAAAGTCAAAGCACATTGGCACTGTCTGTCTAAAAAGAATCCTGGATGAAAATCAGATTTTGCTTTGACAATGGGATGTTCAAAATTTTAACTGTATACTGAATAGATACATTTTTGACTATTGTACAAGTAAAGATATTTTAATAAAACTACAAAGAGGAGAAACTTTAAATAGAAAAATTGTTTAATTTTCTACAGTATGAGAGATAAGATTAGCCTGGTGGGTGACATCTTGGTGTAACTATGTACTCTGAAATTTGACATCACTCTTGGTTCTTACGGAATGCAGAAAAAGAAGAAGGATCTTATGATGACTCTCACAGAGAAAATATTTTAGATTTGAAGAAAGAAAGTAACACATATCACAAACTGAGAGGTGTTTTGAGTTTATCCTATGTGTATTAAAAATACTATGGTTGAATCATTTTCTAGAGAAATCCATTATCATGATCCTATTTTGATTTGATCTCTGAGTGACCTCAAGAGTATTTTGGATGGTTTTAACACTTATATTGGGCTGCCTGTAGTATTTTTTTTCCAACTTAGATTTAGCTCCCCTTATCCCTCCACCCCCCCCCCGTACCTGTTTTTGGCCATGTAACCAGTAGCATCTAACTTCAGTTCTCTTTGTGTTTTCTGTAATCATTCAATTTGTTGGTGGTGGTGGTGGTAATAGGAATTTGTTGGTGAAGCAGAATGGTGAGGCTGCCTTTACTTACCACAGCCTACCTGAGTTGTTGACTACAATAGTTGACTGTTTGAAACATTAAATATTATATGTATGCATTATCAGTTGTCAGTGTGATGTGTTTGTTGGCATAGCACGTATTCTTATCAGTAAAAATGTGAATGTTGTGCCTTTTTCGTATTGATGGGATTTTTGTTGTTGTTTTGGCTGGGCTGCAAACAGTTAATGATTTTTGTAACCAAGTTCCCAGGAGAGATTCAGATAAAATGTATACAGCAGGATTATTTCTGGAATTTGATTAATCAAGTTCTGTCTGTAATAACATATTTTAACTGGACATGACAGGTAGTGATATAAAAAATAAGAGATTGTTGTCTCATTTGAAACTTGAGAAATGAAGATTTTTGCTTTTTTACAATTTGAAAGAGAGAATTGTGCAACATTTCACCAATGTATGTTTCTTGTTCAGTTTTTTAACATGTTCTGTGTGTAAATGTGTGTGTAATTTAAATCATATGCAATCAGTCATCAATTTGTGTCAGTTTGTGTTTTGAAAAAATTAACATGGTATCTGATTATGAGGTTTTGTTTTAAGTAGTATTTGTTCTCTGTGAATTTAAGCACTCTTTTGTGTGAAAGTGGAATCGATAAATGATAACGTACATTGATCATGATGGTCTGCAGAGTTCATTCTACTGAGTTATGTCCATCTTTTGTTGCAAGATTCTTTTTGGTTCAGAAGTCAAATGGATTATGATAACCTGATGATGTCAACAACAAAACTCAGTGAAAGTTCTGTTCACCCTTTTTCTTTTTTTGTGTGTGTGCAAGAATCAGCTTGTTTTGTACAGTTTTTCTTTTAATGTGAGCTTTGTCATGGGATGACTGTGTTACTGTACTGAACACTACATCAAGTGTGAACAGTTCTATAGAAAATGTTCCATTTTTTTCCTGCTGCCCCTCTCTCTTCCCTCATAATTTCATCCCCTGAAAGGGGCAAAAACAAAGTGAGAATGAACATTTGGATTGGAGGGGGGTATTCGGTTGTTTGGGTTGGCTTAGGGCACATTTGTTCTGCCATGTATGATGTATGACTGCCATGTAGACAGAAAAACCACCAACAAAAATCATGAAGACGTAACAAATAATAATAATAATAATAATAATGTATGGAATTTATATAGCGCTGAATCTTGTAAAGCAACAAATCAAAGCGCTCAGGTGACATTTTAAAAAATATTAAATGTTAAAATTTTATTTATGCGTGTGTATGCGGGTTTTGTTTTGTTTTTATAAATTTTGTCATCTGTTCCCACCGGCACACAATGGCCTACTCTTTGGAACAGCGGAACAGGATATAATGTGTGCGCAAGATATTCTGCATGCATTCGCACACAGGGCCTCGGTTTATAGTCTCATCCGAAGGACTTTGACATTCAGTTCGATTTTTTTGTCAAACTTGGAAGAAAGGGCGAGGCTGGGAATCGAACCCAGAACCTCACGGTTTACTTGTTGGCAGGCAAACATCTTAACCATTCTGCCACCTTCTATGTTGTTACTTCAGTGATCAGATTGACACAGACATGCATGCATGATCACGTGTGCAAAAAAAGTCTTGTGTGCCTGCTTCAGTGTTTCCATGTGTGCGGATGGGGTACCACCCACAAATAATTTAGACGAAGCTTGTCCCTTTTTATCACTAATGTGAAAACACTTATTTGTGCTTGTTTTGTGTGGATGAAAAGACTGCTCTGCTCTATCTTGCTTCCTGCCAGTCTCAGAGAGAGAGAGAGAGAGAATGTGCAGACCTGTATGAATGAACGCCCTTTTCCATGTGTGTAGGTTTTGTACCTGTCTGCTTAACAGTTGTGCATGGCAGTATGAACGCTACCTTAGCATTCCTTGGCCCGATCTTTTTGACATAGGGTAGAAGATGTCTGCAGTCTGTGACTTTGAAGTGTACTGAGTGATTTGAAGTTGAAGTCAACTTTTGTCATTTTTGTGTCTCCATAAATTGGCTTTGGTTTGTCACGCAGTAGTGACTGTTGCATTGAAAATAAAATAAATCTAATTTTACATCCGAAGAGGTGCTAGTTCGGTGGTTTTGTGTGTGTTTGTGGGTGTATGCATATGGGGTGTGTGTGTGTGTGTGCGCGCGCATGTGTGTGGTGTGTTTGATAAAGAGAGAGAGAGAGAGAGAGAGAGCATGTGTACATGTACACATCCTCAATACTAGGTGAAAGACAACTTGTATTTATTATTACAGATTTTTAGTACTTGAAGTTTGTTGGCAGTTGATGTACACATAGCATTAATAACAAAGCTGATACCATAATCATTCCACTTTTTGTTCACCTCAAGCTCTTCCTACTGTTGTGGAGTACGTAAGAACGCCTGTAAATATGAGACTTCAAACAATACTGCTGAATGAATGGTCACCATCCTGTACAGTATACTCTTCCTCCGACTTTATTATATAAAAAAATGCAACAAACTGCCGCATGAATTCACCAGCCTGAATATGATATACATATATTCTCTTCGGGTTTATGTTATGCTAATAATTATTGGTCAATGAAAGCACAACACACAACATCACTAACTGCATGAATCAGTAAGAGGATTTGGGAGAAATGCGAAAGCATGGCATGTTGATGAAAGAATTTGTACTGTATAGCATGTGAAAGAAGTGTTCGGATTAGAACAGTGTATTTTGGATTCACAGGTAATGTGTGTCTGATGAGAAGCTTACGAATCCACTTAAATTTCAGTATCTCTCATGTTATTTCTTTTTCAGTTTCAAAGCAGTTTATATGCATCTTTATCTGTTGTATGTACTTTTTAACATAAAATGTGCATACGTTTCTCTCTTCTTGTACTTCTCAGCACTCATCTCTTATTATTGTGCACACTTGTCCTTATCACTTCCTTTTTTTTGTATTTTTTGCTTTCACACACTGGTTTGTGTGTTGTCTTTTTAGCTTTCTTGATACAATATTGGCTGATTCTCCTGTTGATGATCACCATGTTTTGATGGAGCTTATGACTTGTGTCTTTGTAAGTCTGAGGCGTATGCATCACTGTTCTGTCGTTTCTTACAATCATATTTTTACACACAAAGCCTCTTTCTACAGCAAGTAGCACGATTTCATTTTTGTATTGTGTGTGTGTGTATATAATCTCCAGTATCTGATTATATATATATATATATATATATGTATATATGACTATGTATGTGTGTGTGTTCCTACTGATGATTGATATATGATTTGTACTTAGAAATTGTTTGGATATGAATCAGAATAGGATTTGCTGCTTTGTAATTCCTTATAATTATGTGGCACATTATTACTTGTCTGTATGCTAATTTTGTGTGTGTGTGTGTGTGTGTGTTCATACATTTGCCATTATTATGATTTGGCTTTCAAGTCTGACATTTAAAAAAAAAGTGTGTACAGCTTCTGGTGCATAGCAAGCTTCCAATTACAAAATTTGTTTGAAAATGATAAATTTGCTAGGGCTTTATCTGTAAATTATACATGCATTGACAGTGTTAGTAGGCAGACTGTTCAAATGGTTTACAACTCTTTTAGTGAAAAAGCATACAAGAATGTCAGGTTGTGAAAATGGTGCGATTAATTTCAACAGATGTCTCCTTGTATTAGAGCAGTTATGTAATGTAAATACCTTTTCTTTTTTCTCAGCAGTATCAAAATCATAGTAGTTATGAAGAATTTTGAAATATTTCAATCAACTTGCCTTAAGATTTAAACATTTTTTTCATCATTCTTCTTAGACAAGCTGATGTGCTTATGTCATCTGTTTCATAAATCTTTTTCCTTATACCATTTTCTGTAAGGTTGCTACTCCCTGGGATGGGATAGTCTGGTGGTTAGAGTGTTGAACTTGTAATCTGACCGCCTGGGTTTGAGCCCAGGTTGTAGTCACCACTGAGATGCCTGTTCAAGGGGGTTTTGTTTTCCCTGAAGTTAAAAACATCAGTGACGACTCCACTCCCCCAAAAGTCCTTTGGATGAGGCTATAAACTGAGGCCCCATGTGTGAACGTATGCAGAACATCTTGCACAGATGTTAAAACCTGTTCTGCCTTTCAGAAGAGTAGGCCATTGTGTGCCGGTGGGAACATGACAAGATTTACAAAATTGTATGTACATGGGGACTGGATGTATAAAAATAAAAAAAGCATACAAGCGCTTATTCCATCATCCTTGAAATGAAAGCATATAAATGAATAAATGAAAGGAATAAAAATGATATTAATAAAAGACCAGATCACATTCCTATATTACAGAGCTGATCTTACAAGAAATTTAAGCAAGGGTAACGTAATTTTATTGGTTTTAAACAATGTTATGCGATACCACCATTCCTACTCTTTTGTTGGTGTTTTTTTCTTTTTTCTTCTTCTTTGTTGTAAGAATATGATGTCCAAAGGTAAGTTTATTATCAACTAGCCCTCCAAAATCTTTTTCTTCAGAATTTTCAGTCTTTCTTTATAATCAAGTTAACTCAGTCCTGAAAACTTTCAGAAATAATCTTTGGACATTCTGTACTAATGTAACATGGTTCTTCAGATAAGGAGACCGCATCATATCCCCATACTGTATCACCTTCCCATAGTACATCACAGTCCCATAGTACTATATTGCATTCCTGTCTCCCATACCATAGAATTGTTCCCCCTTTGCTTACAGCTTGTGATGTGGAGCACTTGTGCCTTTACTAACTTCCAGTTATGACAAGGAGAATACAAGTGTCATTGATTTGGGTGTTTTGGTCTTTTTCTTTCTTTCTTTTTTTTCTTTGCCTAGGCAGATCTGAAAGTTGATATAAATCTGTAACTCAGTTCTTCAGCAACACATAATTCATGGATATACCTAAATAATGTGCATACTCTTGCACACATGTATGCACATGCTCATGCACGCATGCACACACACATACATGTGTGTGCGCGCACACACACACACACACACACATGCATACATACACACACACACACTCATACATACACACTCACTCACACACGCACACCACACACACAAGTCTTACTTGATTAATCTTTTCTGATTTGTTTTTTACCAGCACCTTTCTCTCTACCCCCCTTCTCTCTCCACCCCCCCCCCCCCCCCCCCCCTTCTCCTGTTCATACCTCTGTACCTCATCTTACTAGATGAAGTTAACTTGACTTCTCCCTTGATCAACTCTATGTGGAGTCATTGGTGCACTGCACTGCACTTGTCTTGGGCAGGGTAAGGTAATTTAACCTGGAGGATTAACCCCCTTCACCCTGCTGGTATGTTCATGTCGTCCATGCCACATCCTCCAAAGTCGGAATGCAGCTGCCTTACCAGTGTGCAAAAACGGTCACAGGCACAAACATTTGACCATCGGTGAACCATGAAGCTTTAGCCAAAGAATTTTTTTTTTAAATCATACCATCAACTAAAAATTCATACCATCAACACACACTCACACATACACATTTCCCCCCTTCCCACCTACCCACCCACACACTTACTCGCACACACAGACTTGTACCAATTATTTACAACGTGTAAATCATCAGCAGGAAAGCATACCATCCACAAAGCCACTTTCCTATAACAAATGTTGTTTTCCATTAAGGAAAAAGAGAGATGGCTGTGGTTTCCTTGCAAAAGGACACAATAGCAGGTGTTGCTGACACCACCCAGTAGCTAATTTGTAAGCAAAGAAATGTATGTGCACTCTCCTTAGTGTATGTTTCAGTAGGTTTTACTCTCCCACAGATTTATGCAACACTCATACACACTATAATATAACAGTATACAACTGCACATGCAACCGTATGAACACGCACACACATACTCACACAGACACAGACATGCACAGACACACTTCCACCATGTAAGTGCATCAAATTATCCCAACATGTACATCCTTAGTGCAGGAAAAGTCCATGTTTCACAAATGGCTGATGGTGTTTTACAGATAAGCCAGGAGACTCTGACGCAGCAGAAGACAGCCAGTCGGAGGAAGAGGACAAGCCCCCGGAACAAGAGTCACGCTCCAGGGACTTCCTCAAGGCGGCTCTCCGACTCTCCAAGTACAAGCAGCTTGTCAACACCGAGGACAACGAAGACCGTGATGATAACCCCGACGACATCAACCTTGCCCTGGATAAAATGGGCGACGACTCCAGTCGAGACTTTGCCGTTGAATCCCAGTCTTCGTACGCGGAGGATGAAGATGATGCCGGCGCCAACAAAGGTGGTGAGCAGAAGAATGACTTTGGGTACCAGGAGCTGGAGGACGAGTATGGCTCCCGCCCTGTGCCCGTGTCGGCCAGCGCCTCCGCCGGTCGTCGCAGAGACGTGGACGGGGGTGCCCAGCCGGTGTCTTCTCAGTCCAGCCGAACTCTGGGTGGAGGGGTGGTGAAGAGTGTCAACATCACGGGCTTGGTGCCAGGCATGGTCAGTGCTGATCGCGTGGTGGGCCACGAGTACGGTGTGCGGCCTCTCCTGGAAGACGATGAACTACAGCAAGCCTACGGCACTCAGCCGTCCTCCGCCAGCAAACCTGTGGTGGACGCGGATGTCAACGCCTCCACCACCACCACCACGTCAGCGGCTACCGCCATGACGCTGTCCCAGTCTTCGTCCCTGGCTTCTCCTGACGAAGCGGCGGGCAGCGGTGACGTTTTTGCTTCTGCTCCATTCCGCAAGACCAGCAAACGCAAAACCCCTTCCAGCCTGACCGGGTCTGGAACCTCGTCAGTGCAGGGAGACATCTTCTCCATGGCTCCCTTCAAGTCACGCAGTGCTAGTCAAAGTCAGAGTTCTTCCCAAACAGTCAGTCCTGCAGACACCGTGACCTACAGTCACGCCTCACAGACAAGTCAGGCTTCCCAGTCCAGACAGAGTCCTGAGCTGGACATCTTTGGCAACGCTCCCTTCAGCGGGAAACGCACACCCAGCTCTACGGCCACAGGCCCTTCCTCCAGCACCGTGTCCCCGCTGGCCCCGGATTCCTCCATGCTGACTCCTGACGAAGCTCTGCCTGGGGCGGGAACCTTCACGCAGAAAACGATGGCGGGCTCTGCTGTCAGCCCTGACAATGGCCGGCCGGGACACGGGTTTACGGCCGCCCTGCCCCAGCCTCCTGTAGTCACCCAGCAAGGAGACAGCGGTCTGCAGATGCCCCCCTCCAGCAACCCAGAGGATCCTTTTGGGGCTGTTCCCTTCCAGCAGGCCATGAGGAGGGGCAGGGGCAAGGGTGTGGTGGGCAGTGCTCCGAGGATCTTGGGTCCTGTCACCAGCACTCCCATGAAAGCCAAGCATCCTGCTGCAGCAGTGACCAGGGGCTCTGTGAAAGAAGCCCTGCATGCTAACCCTGCAGGGGAGTGGCAGTCTGGGGGTGGTGGGGACCTGTTTGGCATGGACCCTGCTTTCACCAGCAAGCAGGCTGAGCGGCCAGACCACCTGCTGACTTTGGATTCTGAGGATCAAATCTTGGTGTCGGAATCCAACGACTCGGGCCAGTACCAGCGCCTGAAAACCCGCAACAGCAAACGCACCAGCCGCGACCTGCCTGTCAGGGACGTGTCCAGCGCTGCCTTCTCCAACATGAGTTTTAACGACGAGGACGAACAGCAGGGGGAGTCACCTTCCATGGACCCGGAGTTCCCTCCCCACTCGGCGGGCATTGGGTCCTCCCAGTCTATCCACAACCTGCACATGTCCAGCATGAGGCAGGCTGGCTATTCCAAAGGGAGCTCCCCTCCCATCGCCGCCAACTCCTCGGGTGAGTCTGTGAAGGTGTCGTCCACGAAGGGCTATGACTGTGGTACCTGGCCGCGCAAACACAAACGCTTTCCTCCTGGTGCTACTGCTGAACCGTTCACCGTGAAGAAGAAGTAACACACGTTTCCTCGAGGACGCTCTGGTGATGGTCCATGGCATCTTCCTGGAGGGAAGAGAGAGAGAGAGGGGACGAAAGAAGAAAAACCGTACAATGCAAGCCAAAGCTGGTCTTCTTTAGCGTTAACATATTTCTGTGGTTTGTGTTTCAGCTGAGTCAGTTGGTCATTTTTCATTGTTGTTGTGTTTTATTATGGGGAGAAAGAGTGAACAAGTGCAGGTGATGTTAGGTGTGATTTTGCACTGATGTGTGTTTGTGTTTGCTTTTGGTAGAGGTCCGTTCATGCATTTGTGTGTATTTGAATGTGTGAATGCATGCATGCGTTAGTGTGTGTGTGTGTGTGTAGACATATAGATGCCTGCCTCTCAACATCCCTGTATAAACTCATGTTTAGATTTATGTGCAGGTGTTATCTTTAAAAGTGTTGCGAGGTCTGGTATTCTTGAATATAGTCTCCTGATTCAAAGGACTGATAATCACAGTTTTGGGGTGGTTTTTTTTGTTTCTTGTAACTGAATTGTCCTGTTAACTGTACTAGACTATTTAGTATGGTGAACTAAATATCCGTTGCATAAACCAGTGATTGTAATAGTATGTGTAAATCATAATTATAGTTTCTATTTCATTGTTGGTAAAATAGTGTGTAAATCATTATTGCAGTTTTTATTTCATTGTTGATATAATTTATTTGCATCATCTTGACTTAGCTGATATAACATAAGTTTATGGGTGAATATTTAGAAGAAAGAAAAGGTGACATTTCTAATTAATCTGATGCTTCCACGTTTCCTTGTGTGTGTGTGTGTGTGTGTACATTTATTTGATAAAATCTGTCAAACTGATAAGTGTTGTTTCTTTGCTAAAGACACTATGAAACCATCAGTAGTAAATTATACATCAACAGACGCAGGCGTTAGTTTGACAAGATAATGTATAAACATCTAAATGAAAGCATTAATTGTATGTACACTTGTAGTTAGTTAACGTTTTATTTATGCAAAATTTCATTATAATTAGTTTCTTGGTTGATATGTGGATTCATTCTATCACTGTTTCAGCAACCTTTTTAAAATAAATATTGATAAGAAATATTTATGGGGCATTTGTTTATGTTAGTGAGTTGTGTTAGCTTTGTGTTGATTATGGTGAACTTGAGATCTCTGCATTTAAAGCCAAAAAGTCCTCTTACCAAAAGGTTACTTAACAATCAAATTGTTTGTGGAAAACTCTTTGCAAAGGTATTTTGCTTTCTTTGAAAAACATCCAAAATCAAATGTCCTCCCAAATAGTGAACAGTGTAGTAATGTTTTATTTTCAGTTGCATGATGAAAAGTAAACATGTAGCCTTTGACATCCACTGTTTATTTCATGATATTGGTTTTCAAACGGGTTGATGGTGAGTGTCTGTGCATTTCTATAATCCTTTAGAGCTGGACATAAATTTAAAAATCTTTAAAATTGATATCTTTTGCATTTAGTAATACTTGAACAGATAAAAGCTGTAGTGAGTTTTTGTAGCTGTAGTTGTTGAAAAAAAAGTTTATACAAAAAAATGGAGAAAGAAGCCTGTGTGAGTAGTATTCTTAATACCACTGCAGTGTGCTCCTCTTGTAGTTTAGTATTTCCATTTTCTTTTTAAAGATAATATTAGACAAGGGAAAGGGGTTTGTGTGAATAATATTTCACCACATCTAATTCCAGTTTACAGTTTATTTGTTGTCTTACCCATAATCAGAATTTTTATTGATCTCTAGTCCCCAGATGAAGAAAATACTTTACCTATTAATAATAATCAACATGTCCTAGTCAGTGTGGGCCACAACATGGTATATCATTCACATCCCAGTCACAAAGTAGATGAAAATTGCTGTGAGCACTATGCATAGATCTTCAGAATTGCAGTATTACATATCGCCACCACACATTAGTAGACAGAAGAGCTGTTTGATATCAGCATTTTTAATTTTATTTTTTAATTTATTCTTTTATACCACTTTAAGTAACGAGATTACTCTGCGTGAAATTCGGGCTGCTCTCCCGGGGAGAGCGCGTCGCCACAAGAGCAGCGCCACCCTCTTTTTTTTTTTTTTGTGGTCTGCAACGTATTTGTTTCTCTATCAGAGTGGCTTTTTTCTAATAATTTTGCCAGGGACAACTCTCTTGTTGCCGTGGGTTCTTTTACGTGCGCTGAAAATTTTATGTAACACACGGGACCTTGGTTTATCGTCTCATCCGAAAGACTAGCGCCCAGACCACCACTCATGGTCTAATGGATGGGGAAAAATTTCGGGCCCAAACGGGATAGGAACCACACACACACCCGACCCGGACTTTTCGTATTCTAGACAGGCGCCTTACCTCTAGACCACCGATCCACCATAATCAGTACTCTAAGTAGAAGCATCCCATCGTGAATGTGTTCAACAACAATTCATTTACAGTAATCATATATATATATGTATATACATGGAGATGTGTTGGACTTGTTGTATCTAGAGTAAGGCATGTCTGTAATCCTAGGGAATGGTAGACAGTCTCTCTCTCTCTTTCTCCTTTTTGACATTTATATTCATTTGTTTATTTATTTATTTATTTATTATAAAAGAGTGTGAATTTGAATGTGGAAGTAATTTAGTTCATGCCTAGAAGTGTGTGTGTGTGTGTGTGTTTCTTTTGTACTCAGATCTACTGATTCCAGTTGCAAACATTCTGATAATGAACATTCATATATGTGTGAACCCTTACAGTCATATGACTAAGAAGCAAAAACAAGAAAGAGCAAGACCGCCAGAGTATTGTCTTTATGACCTGAGGGTTTCTGCCACTCACCCAAGTCTCCAGTGGGGTGTACATTTGAAGGGATATTTGGCCTGATATTGATATTTGTTCTAATTCCACTCTCCAGAAGTCGTCCAGATTAGACTATAAACTGAGAGTCCATACATGTATGAATGCATGCAGAACATCTTGCACACATGTTAACTCTCCACTTCCTTTCTTACAAAACTGGCCAGCTATGGGTGATGGGATTTCAGCTGTAGATTAAATGCCTACAGCTACCACCAAAGGAAGAGATATGCACATTGCATTTAGTTAATTCAATAAAAAATTTAAAAAGATGCTAACATTTTAAGTATATTTTCATTTTGATTGATAAATTTACTCTGTGGGGTAGTGCGTTAATGTGTATAGTCAGTTTCTGAGCTGCTGGTAAACAAGATATGCCTATGTCACACATGAAGTTAGGGAGCTGCCAGTTCACAGTACATGACTCTTTTTCAGAATACTATGTATACAACAGACATGCTTTCCTTGAAAATGTGTACATAGTTTTTAAATCAGTTCCTGGAAATGTTCTATGCATCTTGATTGTCCATGGTATGGGGTTTTTTTTTTCTGGGTATAGGACTACTACACAGGAAGTGTCAAATGTGTTTACACTGCTCAAATAGACTGAGCAACACCGACATCTTTAGTTCCTCTGAACACAAACATTCCAGATTCAGTTTGGTTAGTTGCATAGGTTCGAAATCATTTGTTACCAAACTTAAATGTGTTATGTTTAACAAATATGAGTATGCTTATTGTTGGCACATGCATGCATGTATACTGTGTGTGCAAACCAGATACGCTCACAAACTTCATTGTGTTCATATTTCCTGTTTTACTTTTTCTGTTTTTGTACGTTTTCTTCCATTTTACTTTGATTTTGGCTTTGAAACAGAAGTGTTGTGAATGTTTGGTGTTTGGTGGTTAATGAGTGTGACTCGTGAGGACTCAAGTTCAGAGAGAGAGAGAGAGAGAGCTAGAGGATAATCTGAATACTTCTGACATTCGTAATTTTGTCTCGTAACGATCATTTTTGTGTAATGTATCTTCTTACGGTTGGGTTGATTTTTTTTTTTTCTGAGCGCTGATCTCAGTGTTTTAAGCCAGCATTACTTTGTGTAGCAGCTTGCTGATTTCTTTCTTTTTATTTTATTTGTATGTGTGTGTTTGTGCAAGGCTCATACAGTCATAGTGTAAAGTGTATGAGGAGTTATCTATGCAGAGTACTGAATTTTCTTATGAAGTCTGTGTACGTGTCATTGCTTTTGAGTTTGAGGATGAATTTGTGTGTGTGTGCGCGCGCATGCATGCGCACATGTGCATGCAGGTGTACATGTATGTGTGTATGTAGGTGTACAACACATGTATATGATCTGAAGGTATCTTGAGTGTTATTTTAACTGAAATTGGTTTGGAGATTAAAAACATACTTGAGGGTGCCAGTTTTTTAATTTTGTTTTGTTTGTTGTGCTCATATCTTAAACACAAGACTGGAAGTCACAAGTCTGCATTGTAAAGACTTATTTTAGGTACATCTTCACTAAGGGACTCTGTTAGCTTTGTACTGTGTTTTCTTTCTTCCGTCATGTGGGTGTTTGATTATTCCGTAAACCGCTGAGTTAATATGTGATGAAGGCTTTTATGTTTTAATTAAAGATTTATTTAAAAGAGACTGATTTTAGGCACATTTTCACCAAGGGACGCCATTATCTTTGTAATGTGTTTCCCTTTTTGCGTCTTGTGATGCAGACTTTTATGTTTTAATTTAAATTTTTCAATGAATTTTTTCAGCAATAAGGGCAAAAAAGGGTGATGAGTGTGAGCAACAGCAGTGCTTCTTTTACTTTCAGAAATAGGCATTTTATTACAGAAGATCTGATAATCGTTTTGACATTGCATTGGTGTGATCCCTTAGTGTACTGACCTCTTACAGGGCTGAAAAATCTGAATATTATCAAGAATCTCTGTTTTTGTGTCTTTTTTTTTTTTTAAGGGATTTTTTTAAAAACCAGATCAAATTCTGTCTGTCAGTAAATTTGAATTTTGATTTTAGGTAAATTGAAAAGTCTTAAAAAAAAGTAATGCCTATTTATTTATTTATTTATTTATCATAATTGCTTAAATGTATTTGTTTATTGTGTGTTTATTTTGAAGTTTTGTTTTGTAGTGAAAGTAAAAATATTGGTTATGTGTAAAGACATTAATAATAATACATTGTCATAACCATATGTTGCATATGCCTTCAACCATGATATGAAATGATATATCAAACTTTTCAAGTTGGTTTGGGGCTTTATTGTAATCAGGAATATGGTTGATTACATTTTCAACGTTTTTTCAGTTACTCTGCTGATATCTAACTAAATACAATTCAAAAGCACAGATTTTAATTTTATTGCTTGTATAATCAGAAGAAATGAAAGAAATGTAAACGAAAATGCAACAAAAGCTATAGCTTGCATCGCAGTATAATGACAAACTTTCACACTGTGAAAGCAATCCAGAGTATTTATAGATATATAAAGAAGTGCAAGACTGAATACAACTGACCTCATGGGGTAGATTTCATTTATACCACTTTAAAGTCACGGCAGATTTCTCTCCGTGAAATTCGGGCTGCTCTCCCCGGGGAGAGCGCGTCGCCACAAGAGCAGCGCCACCCTTTTTTTTTGTTTGTTGTTGTCTGCAACTGTATTTGTTTCCCTATTAGAGTGGCTTTTTTCTAATAATTTTGCCAGGGACAACTCTCTTGTTGCCGTGGGTTCTTTTACGTGCGCTGAATAATTTTGTGTTACACAGAGGACCTCGGTTTATCGTCTCATCCGAAAGACTAGTGCCCAGACCACCACTCATGGTCTAATGGATGGGGTAAAAGTTTCGGGCCCAAATGAGATTCGAACCACCGCACACTTCCGACCTGGACTTTCCGCATTCTAGACAGGCGTGTTACCTCTAGACCACTGATCCATCTAAGAGCATCTAAGTATCTAACTGTAAAGAGAGTATTTTGTTTATTTGATTAGAGAATGTGGTTAAAATAGGAATGCCTTGAAGTAAGAAAAAATGAAACTAAAGATAAGAGTGGTAGTCATTCTGCTGCCTCTCTAACTCCTCTCAAAAAATGATTGTCTCTTTTTCCTTCACCTGTACCTTCAAGTAGCTGTGATAAAACTTACACTCTTTACTTCTTATTCAGTCTTGGTGTCACACTTACCAAACATTTTCATTTCAGCAGCATGTCTCCATCTCTTCTATGTGCCATGTGGAACTTGCAGATTTGGCTCAAATTTTTGTTCATTTCTCTAACTGAGAACCAGCTCATTTTTGTGTTTGTTTATAGTTTTAGTCCTTGTTTTTTTAGGCAAAAGAAAATGACTGAAACTAGAGTCTGTGCCATTTTTCCCCCCATAAGGCTTGATTCCTGTGCTCATTTCTCTTGCAGCTGTAGGCAGTATATCTAGATGTACTGTACCACTAATGGTTCCAAACTCTTGTGTCTGTCTCACTCTCAAGTAAATCAAAGGGACCTCTCTTCTTCTTCTTGTGTCCTAGTCTACCAGTCAAGTAGAAACTGCTTTTATCTTGTCAGAATGTGGCTGCCTTAATGGTGAGTAAATGGTCACGTGCAAAACCTCACCATTGGTAAACAAACATTGGAGCTCTAGTTGAGGAACGAAAAAGAAAAATGCCTACAGTATAACAGCGAACATTGTTTTAAACAAAAGCACGGTTTTTTAAATGTAAGATTTCAGTTTGAGTGCCATGAGCCTAGTGAGCAGTGTTGGTGTATGCACGTGTGAGTGTGCTTGTACTTGTAAGTGTGCATGTGTACATGCAGAGTAATTTGAATTACTGTCTCTTTTCAGTTTCTGTGTGTCTACTGCAGACAGAAAAAAACGGAAGCAAAATATGGTAGTTTTCAGATTTATTTGTTTTATGTTGTGTATCTGTGAAATGGAATTGCAGTTTGTGTTGTTTTTCTCTGTGTCTGTGTTCTAACTCCGCCAACAAACAAAAACAGACGAACGAGAAAAGACTTAAAAACTCTAACAGAGAGGTTTTGCTTCAATTTTTTAAGGTGTTATTTATGTTCATAACAGAGTCGTGTAATTTTTTGCTTCGTTTTCATGCCAGTAGATATTTTTCTAACAGTCAGTCTGCTTTCTTGTTTTGCTTTTTTTCCTGTTTTACTTTTAGTTGAAATGTTTTGGAGAAAATATAAGATCATCACTTCGATTGTTAGATTCCCCCATGGGGATGCCAGGGGCCTAGCCTGTCAGTATAAATTGATAGCATCCCCACCTTCTGGAAATCTAGGAATTCCCTCTTTTCTACCCTCTCTTTGTTTCTGCATTGTTCCTTTTCTTCCTATTGTCATCTTTTTGTCTATTTTCTGCCTTCTTGTCCATTCCCATGCCTTTTTTCAGAAAGACTTAAAAGATAACAATTTTGTCCCATGCTGAAGTCAGATGTGCTGGGCCTGACTTGTCAGGCACTCAACAGCAGCAGCACATTTTCGCTCATATGATAGACAACAATAGTTGCTATCTGAGCGTTCAATAAAGAAGATTGCTAGATAGGATCTGTCAAGAGAAAGTGCATCATGATGCCATTTCAAATGGTGTATGTACATTCACTGGCCTGCTTTCACTTGTATTTATTTGCTGCTGTTCCATTATGCAGAAATATTCTGTGAAGACTATCATTGATGAAAAAAGCCTAGTTTGGTTTGTGGAAAGGTAAAAGGTTGATGCTTGAAAGTAAGTCGCGCTTTGAACATTGGTTTCATCCTTCAGTTAGTTTCAGTTTGTAAAAGTATGTTAACTAATATGGTTGAAACAACAGGTTGTTTGTAAATACCAGAATGGCTTTGAAGCGCAAACTGTGATGCCAGCAGGCACGTGAGATGTAGTACAGAACCATGTCATCCAGTGTATATTATTTAAATGGGAAAAAACCCCAAACATGCATAAAATGGTTGTGTCATGAATGCGAATGTGCTTAGTGTAGTGTAAAATGTAATCAAGATTGTACTTAAAGTACTAGTATCAAATTCTTAGTTGCTGTTTTCCCTCTGCATCCTTAGTAGACTAAAGAGTAAGTTTTCCGTGTGTATTGTTGATTGGTGTGTATGCTAGCAGTGTGTAGTGTAGTATAAGCCTCACTAGCCTGAGAGTATCTGTACTGTGCCTTTTTGTCATGTAGAAGGAACAGAAGTCGCCATTCTTGTTGTTTCAACTGGACCACTCTCTTCCTTCCATTCGTTACTCACAACATACATTTTGATGAATTAGTCAATGGATCAGCTGGCTTTGATTCTACATGTTTGGACAAGTGGATGCAAGGTATGAACATGATGTGTAAGAAAACTGAATACAAACAATCATACTGATTCCGAAGTGTGGAATGAAGACTTTGTAGGACGTGGTAGTTTCCACATTATCATGTAGAATGACTGTATCATAGATTGCATTTCATGAATGTAGATGAACAGCTTTGTGGCTGAAGTAGTGCTGAGTGGTTGCAGTACTCAGTGTTGTAGATTGCGAGAGCCTTCTTCACTCTGTTCTGCATCTTGAATTTAAAAGCATTATATTAGGATTGTCTTCATTACTGATGTATTCACAATCTGTTGAAATCACCATCTTTCAGTCACCCGAAAGAGTCATTTTTAATTTCATTTCTGCCTGGCTAGAAACTTATGTAGGTTACAGAATAGTTATCTTAGATGATTGAAACATTTAGATGTCAGAAAATTGGGACAGTATTTTGTGTGGGGGGGGGGGGGGGGGGGCGGTTGTGCATCTCTAATACTGTAATAGGAAAACTTTTGTCAATACTGTTTTTCACATAAGATTGTGGGGAATTTTTAAAAAAATAGTATCCTTACTTCCTGAAACTTGTTTGCTGTACTTTCTTTTGTCTTTTTTTTGTCTGATCCTGGTTTTCTTCATGTTAGCTTTTTACTTGTCAACCAGTTTAATGAAAGATGCTGCCTAGAGATCTGATTATTGTGTCTTGCTTTGAAAATTTATTTTTAATCAAGATTTGTTTGGTTTACCTTGGAGTTATGAATTGCTCTGTATGTGCGTGTGTGTGCACGTGTGTGTGTGTGTGCGTGCGCACAGGGTGTACATTTGGTTGTAAGGGATTTTAATTATTTTTTTATGCAACCATTTTTACTTTATCTTTCACCTCCAAGCTAAAGAATTGTGATATCATCCCATACGAGGGTGTATTCCCAAATCCAGGTTTATGGCTAGATGAGGTGCCTAACTTACTTTATTCCCCAGCTGATGTTTCTGTTTTTATGCTTGACGAAACGACGGACAGGCCAGAATAATGCTTATATTCCAACTTTTTAGCAAAAATTAGTACTGGTTTTTTTTTAATATGAAAATTTTTGGGGTGAAAATACATTCTAGCAATAATTATGCTCAGTTAGAATTTCTCTCAGCCATCAGTGCTGTGACTGTGCTTTCATGTAACTGGCCCCTGTTTTACGGTTTGTATTTCTTGGTTTGGTTTGTTTGTTTGTTGTCTGTCTGCTTGTGCTGTCACTGCTTACTGAAATCTTGGTTGGAAAGTTTGTTGGGGTTTTTTTTCCTTCTTCCTTTCTTGTTTAAAAAAAAAGAAAAAAATTTCAAACCAGGTGACAATTATCATCATTACAAGGATCTTGCTGTTTTCACAGTTAGTGGTTTAATAGAAAAGGTTGAAAAGTTGTCAGCATTAGTTAAAATTGCACACAGTGTCATTGCTCAGGCTTGTGAATTTCATGACAGCGAGTTTGTTCGTCTTTCATTGATGCCTGAAGGGATGGTGATGGAAATGAAATTGTCTCATTGTTTTGCTTTAATGCGTGTGTTTGAGATCCTCTCGTCTTTTCGTTTTCTGTGTTTAGCTTGGATGTGAAGAAGAAGGCCAGATTTTGCAGTCAGAAAGCTGGAGGGAGAATTAGTGAGTGTGGTTGGGCTCAAGGCATGTTTTTGATTATGAGACATCTTGCGTTAATATCCCCCTTTATGGATGCATCTAGTTATATCTGAATGTGTCATATGCTGTGTGGTTTTAACATGCAGCGGAAAGTGTATTTGTTGGTGTATATTTTGTCAACATTTTGGGGAGGTTTGTCCCGATACATGTACGTCACTTATTGTTTGTTGCTTTACTTACAGGTTAGATCAGTCATCTATACACCAGTAGTCAGTCGGTGTTTTGAAATAATGGTAAACGTGACTGTAGATGTGTAGCTATTCAGTTTGCTGCTGAAAATAATGAATAAATCATCAATGCATTCCACCTTTATATTTCTGCTGCTGTTGTTTTTTTAAACTTATTTTGAGAGAGAGAGAGAGAACTTGTGTGTTTATGAAAACTGTTTTTGTACAGTTGACACTTGTAAGATTTTAAATAGATGCAGTCGTCATGATTATGATTTAAAAAAGAATTGTATCAATGAAACCTTCTGTTTTACTTGTAGAACTGTAATACTTTTTGAAAAGTATGTCACTTATTCTCAGACAAAACCACCAACAGTCAAACTAACGATTAAATAATCATGCACACACTTAGGCACACAACTGTTGACCTCCTTACACCCTCTCTGCTTAGTCTTCCCATCTGTGTGTAACCTTTTTTGTTTGTTTGAGATGATCATTTGATTAAAAAATACACACAGAGAGTGAGTGAGAGAAAGAAGTCACATAACACCCAGAGACTGTTGGCACTATTCTACGAATCACCCCTAGCTTTCAATCAACACAGTGGTGGAAAAAAAATGTACAACGCTTGTTTTGCTTCCATCACACTTTTATAAGAGAAGACTCCTCCTATCAGTGCATTCTGCATTGTTAAAGTAGCACACATGAAAGAAGCCAAATCATCACACAGACAAAGCATTCTGTTTTCACAGCAACAACACTTCACATGCAGAACACTGAACAGTCACTTTCCATGGCAACAGAAACAAACGACACACATGATCTCTAGCTCAATGTCCTTTTACTTGCACACTTTAGGACACAGACAGTTTTCATTAAATAAAAGAATTGTAGTTTGGAAGTATTATAGAAAGTTGCAGTTTTTCCACATATGGTCAAATCACTGAAAAGATTTTGAGTAACAAATACCGTCCATAAAAACTTGGCCCCCTCCAACAGCAGGTGTGTATACGACAGGTGATTTTTCAATGCCCATTATCACAGTCAATCCTCAGCAAGTGCTCATGATACGGTTCATGGACAGACATACTCAATTCACACATAAATAAATACTCAGTTACTCGTGCATAAACTTTTCTGTACAGAAAATTGTCCCAGATGACGTAATCTTTCCACATTGGAAAACAACACAATGTGAGTTTGGTCCAAAACTGTATGGCAATCGTAACGTATCATCCTGCAAAACTGCACAAATTTAGCATAACCTTAGTAGACTTGTGCACTTTTTACAGGTCACTGATGATAGGTTTTACAGAATAAAAGCAAAGACTGTAACACACATACTAACTACATGCCTTGAACTTTTGGGGGTAGGGAACTGACAACTGCAATGAAAATATACTAACATTTTTTTCTATTACTAAAAAGTCGAATCAACACAATCTTGATTCTTTATCAAGATTCCTGTTTGATCATAAAATTGACATTCTCTTCGGTGATTTATGATTTACTGAAGGCAGAAAGAAGTCTAAGCCAAATTTCTGAATGACTCCTTAATGTCAAAACTGTTGACTGGTTTTGAAAATCAGACAAGTTTTAAAAAAAGGATGCAAATTTTTCTTAGCTGATTCACATGACGTACTTTTTGCCCATGATCAAGCACCAGTAATCATGGCAGGCAAACACCACAGCATATTGGCATAAAGTTCACAATCATCCATAGTAAAATAAAGAGGAAGCTGAGGATCAGGACCACAACTCAGTGGTATGAGGCTAGCTTTTATCCATGGTAAAGTAAAAAGGATGCAGAGGGTCATGGAAATGGATGAACAGCGGCCATCTCAAACGATGATCAACTTGACTGTTGCCATCCATACCCACTGATTTGAAATTTCCTTGAAGCAAATTTAAAGACTGATTTTATGGGGTGATCTTTAAAAAAAGATTCTATTGAAGAAAGGGGTGTGTTGGTTTCTACAGACAGTGATGTGGCTTGTAGACCATTAATTACAGTTTATAGATATGATATAAAAAACATCATTTGATTACTTACAAAGTAAAAAGTAGTTGGGTAAAAACAAACAACAAACCCAGATGATATATATAAAAAAAATCATTCAATTACTTGCAAAGTAAAAAACAGTTACAGGGTAAAAACAGAAACAACAAAACCCAGCTTACTGCATTGCACACAAAAGATGTTTAACAGTACATCATCACTGATTTCAGCATGACGATAGTCAAAAGATTGCAATAAAGCTTGTGCGTGCGCACACACACCCACACAAACACATACAAACACACATGCGCACACACATATTCACACCACCACAAAAAAAACAATCTGTACAAAACAACAACAAATCCTAAGTAACCAAGTCCCCCACCCAACCTAATTCTTCTAAAATCATTCACAAACTGCTGTGATATCAGTTGCATGCACAGGCATTCTAAAATGGATACGTACTTGTCGTGTGGAAAAGGTGATCTATTGCAAATACACATCATGCAGGTTGTATGGTGTGTCTCTCTGTTAGGGTGCATATATTGTGTTGTGTGAGAAAAGAGGAGATGGAGAGAAAGTGTGAAATTTTGTGTGTGTGTGAGAGAGAGAGAGACAGAGTGAGAAAGACTGTGTATGTGTGTTGGCGCATGTGCCAGATGCTTATGAAAAATAATGATTTCTGTCTGGGCACACAAATTCATAACAAACGCCCTACCTAACCTTGAAGATGGGATGCATGCTCATTCTTTCTCCTGCCATAAAAAATAAACATCTACATTTGTCTTTCTACGAGTATTCTCTGATCAATATTTACATCGCTTTACCAATCAATGTTTTTTTCACTAAATTTACTGCCCACTCCCCTCCCATAATATTATTTGTGTATGATCAACAATATCCTTTTCACTTTCAGTCCATATTCTAAGATAATTAGAAAGATTCTGGAACAGACACAATAAGTATAAAAACAGATTGCAAATTCTGTTTTTTTCTAATAAGTACATAATGGCGGAGTTGAAAAACACATTGTATAAAATGCACTGTTCAGCTGAGTACCACAGTTAAAAATTTTTTTTTAAATCACACACTCGCATGTTATTCTTTGTTTAAAGAATATGAGATCAGGGCATAAAGGTAATAAGGTTGAATCTTTACTGACAGGTTTTTATTGACAAATACCTTTTTTCTGTTTTCGCAGAGCTGCTGACACACTAACTCTCATAGCAATGTCTGATGGTATCCTGTTCTTGCTCTTTCTCTCTCCTTATCTCTTGGTTTCCCACTTGCACTATTATCTCTCTTCTTTCCCCCCCCCCCCCCCCCCATCTCTCTCTCTTTCTCTCTGTGTATATCTATGCTGCATAATGATTGTCTTTGAAATGTCTGAATTTTGTACATTCCTAAATCCTTGCTTTTTCTATGTGACTACGCTGCAAAAGCTTTACCAGGACATATTTGCATGATTTCTCTCTCACTCTCTATCTCTCTCTTCTTCATGTTCGTGTTTTCTCATCTCTCCCCCTCCCTCCCTCTCTTTCCTTCTCTCCCTTACTCTTTTCTTCCTTACCCCCTCTCTTTTCTCTTTCCTTCTTCCTACCCGTTCTCTCTCTTCCAACAGCCCACAGCAGTACATCACCATGTGCAGCTAAGCCAGTCAGTCACACGGGGCAGGTGTGGGTGATGCGGTACAGCAGAATGTCTCTGCCAGCCTGGTGCCAGAAGACAAAGGCAATGACGATGATGATGTGCCACCACTGATGACTAGAACCAATGTAGTCAAACACGCCTGCAAAGACAAAAGCTCTGCTGTTTCATCTGGTAATGTTATTATGTTTCAATGATCTCAACATTCTAAAAAAGGGTTTTGCAAACAAAGCAGTTTGTGAAGATATGTTCCATTCTCTTTAAAGGGATATTGCTTGTACCGATATGCTAATACAGAATGATAAGAGTTTTCTCACTTCACTTTCTACAGTGAAATGCAATGAACAGGATTAACATTGCTATACAGATGATATTGTTGATAACTTTCAATGAAATAAAAAAGGATTTAAAAAAATGTCAAATGTCTCTTCAAGAAGTAAAGAAAGGCTCACAAACAGAAAAAAAGATATAAAAAAGTATTACATGCTAAAGCATGAAACCTAAAAAGAAATCGAGAGAAGATATCCAATTCACAAATTAAATATAAACCTGACAACAGAATAGAATGGAAAGAACAAAAGCAAACATAAAACAAAAATAAGGTTCTGCTGCTACGCAAAATTGTTGACAGTTTTGGTGATTTGTAACCTTTTTTCAGATCAACCTTGACAATCATTTTATAAATTACAATGTACTGCAATATAATTATTTGAAAAAAACCAACAAAACCTACATACCTGGAAACATTCTCTCTGGAAATTTGGAGATGTAGAATGAAAATGCCAACATTCCTAATAAATACATAGCAGTGATCTTGGGTACAAACATCTGAAACAAAAATAAAAATTAAATGTCATTAGAAACACAAAATTTATTGCATAACAGGAGCGCTAAAGCTGTAATATTGTTGAAACACACACACATATACACACAGTGTAAATTATATCTTCTAATATGACTAATAGGGAAAAGATGTTAAACCAAAGAATGTCCACACATGCTTACACATATGTACACATACACACTTATCCACATACAAACACCTTCTGTTCCTTCTGTTACCAAAGTCCATCACAGGCCAACTCCGCCCCCCCGACACCCTTCCCTCCTCAACAATTGCATATTTCAAACCTGACTGTGGGGATGCCATGGGCCTGTCAGTATAAATAACATCCCACCTTCTGGTAATTCTGTGCTAGGAATTCCCTCTTTTCTGTCCCTCTTTTGTTTTTGCCTTGTTCTTTTTCTTCCTGTCACCTCTTTCTTGACCATTTTCTGCCTTCTTGGTCCATTCTCCAGCCTTTTTCCCCCAGAAAAACTTAAAATATTAAAGTTCTCTCCTATGCCGAAGTTGGAAGCGCAGGATCTGACTTGCCAAGCTTTAACGGCAGTGCAACACACTTTTGCTTATATAATAATAATAATAATGTATGGAATTTATATAGCGCTGAATCTTGTAAAGCAACAAATCAATGACAGACAATGACAGTTGGCTGTCTGAGTGCTCGACAAAGACGAAGAAATCCGACCAGCAGTGGCCCTGCTTTCTGCCCATAGAAACAATCTGTCCACACCCCTTCCTGTCTCTGCTTTTCTCACCCTTCGCCTGCTTCTCACCTGCACGATGGGGCTGGAGACCCCGTTGAGGTAGATCCAGTGGATGGCGGGCATGATGCCGTAGGCTGCCAGGCCCACGTACACGGCCATGCGGGTGTAGTACCAGTGTGCGGTGAAGAACTGAGGGTGCAGCTGGAACCACAGCGTGGACACGGTCAGCATTGTGATCACGATCATGTACACGTCACGCCAGATCTGCAACAGAACAATGGAGAAAAAAAATTATATAGTTTTTATGCTTTTCTTCAGGAGTGAAATACTTGGGAAAAAAACATGGCAAAAATCCTAGGGTTTTTTTTTCTTCCATGAAACAATTTTTATTTGTAGAGTAAACTGAATTAAAGGAAATATGAAACAAAATTAAAAAATAAAATTATAAAATATCAGTCATCTTACTGTCAGTCAGATATAGAAAAATGCACTGAGTTTTATTCAAGGAGAAAACAATTATGCTAGAGAAGGTAATAGCTGATTTAGGCTTTTGTGTAGAAGAAGCATAATTATGTACACAGTCAGATACATACCTACACAACATCATAATCGATATGTGCAACCATCAATACAATGTGCTTTAAAAACACACACACACACGCACACACACATTACAACATGTGGACACACATATGTATACACATCACATGTATACATTCATACACACCTGCTCCAGCAAACATTCTAGTAGAAATAACGAGCATACAAGACAAACAGACAATCACTCACTGATATGCAATAGAAAGCATAGTGGACAGCAGGCAGATAGCAGCCGATGATGCCGATAGAGACGCCTGTCATGTCCACCTGCAGCCAGCGACGACTGGCACGCTCCGAGTGACAGCAAAATACATGAAACCCCGTTGAGCACAGCATACAAAACTGGAACAAAAAACAACCATCATACAAGAATTTTTTTTAACTCACTATGTCACAAACTGAGACATAGTGCATTGTTGAGATATACCGTGTCAGAACAACCTGTGTTTTAAAAAAAGAAAATGTTTTTGTTATGATTAAAAAACTTTTTTTCTTTATTCTTTTATATCGAGGTAATGGAATAAGCACTTATGTGCTTTTTTACATCCAGTCCCCGTGTGTATGCGGTTTTGTAAATTTTGTCATCTGTTTCCACGACACACAATGGCCTACTCTTCCGAAAAGCGGAACAGGACTTAACGTGTGCGCAAGATGTTCGGGGCCTCGGTTTAGTCTCATCCGAAGGACTTTGACATTCAGTTCGATTTTTTGGTCGAACTGGGAAGAAAGGGCGAGGCTGGGAATTGAACCCAGAACCTCACGGTTAACTTGTTGGCAGGTGAACGTCTTAACCATCCTTGATGATTTGCTTGTCTGTTCATGTGTATACACTTCAAAACTACTTTGACAGAAACCAAGTGAGGCAGAATGATTGATAAATCTTTATCTGTATTACCACATCTGATGCCACTTGGATGCAAGCGCTTTGATTTGTTTTGTTTTTTACAAGATATAGCGCTATAAGGGGACGGGATAGCTCAGTGGTCGGAGCACTCGCTTTCCCCCAGCCAAGTTAAGCAGCGTCGAGCGTGGTTACCAGTTGGATGGGTGACCGTTTGCGCTCCTTGGCTTCAGTACAGTTCCCCCAGTTCACCCAGCTGTAAATGGGTACCTGCCCTCTTTAGGGTCAGGGAAGGTAAAGCAGCGAGGGAGAGGAGATGGGCGCCGCCCTCAATATGCTGGCCCTAGAGAAGTGAGGTCACTGATGCCTCGCTCCCCTACGACCTTATAGGTTATGGGACTCCTTTACCTTTTACCTTTATAGTGCTATATAAAATTCCATTTATTATATTATTATTATTAATTCAATAACAAAATGTTAACAGAGGCAATGATATTATACTGAAACAATCCTTTCTGGGAGAGTGAAAAATGGCTGTAAATGGGGGGAAAAAGTGAGTGTGTGTGTAATACGGGAGGGCTTAACATTTTGTTATTATTATCATTCATGTAAACGGAATAGTTTATATTTCACACCTCTTCATCTTTTTCTTTTGTTGATGCTGGTACATATTCAAGGAACTGCATCACATATTCTTCCAGAAGTTCTGATTCTTCTACAAAAACTATGAAACATGGTAAACATAAAGCAATGTTCTGAAAGACAGAACATTTCTTACAACACACAATAATCACACAGAAAGCTAATTACGGTATAAGTCAGTCACACAAGGTTTTGCCTCCTTTCATTGACACTTTCCCCGAAGTTGGAATGCAGCTACCTTCATGGTGAGTAAAAATGGTCGCATATATATATGCAAAATCTCACCATTGGTGAACCTCGGAGCTTTAGCCAAGGAACAGAAACAAAACCAGAAAAAAATGCCACTTGAGAGCATGCAGTGTACCTGGAAACAGAGGAGTCCCAGAGTGAGAATGACATGATCAGTGAAGTCCCCTCTCAGCCTGGGCACAGCGATCAGATTGTCGTACAGCATCAGCACCAGGAACAGCAGGAAGCCCAGCAGATGGGACCAGATGTTGAGGGTTTCATTGTTCCACACCAGCAGGCTGAAACACAGCACAGCAACACCAGAAAATAAAACAAAATGTGAAAGAAACGTTCATGTTTATTTTATTGATTTATTTATTTTTTGGCAACTTAAACTGGGAATTTTGCATCTGACCATTTTCCCAATACTAGGGCTGCTAAGCTCTAGAAGTTTAATGATGATCTCTAAACATTAAACCAGTGTGTACGCGTTGATACTTTGTCATTCATCCTTACTGGCATGCCATATAGTCTACTCTCTTTGAAAAGGAGGAATAAAATTCATATAGATATAGTGCACGCAAGATTGTCTTTTGCCTGTGTTTTTAGTACCTTGCTTCAAAATTGTATCTGAAAGACTGGCAGAGGATTGGAATCAGCACAAAGCTGGCTCTTGAAGAGAAAGTCTCAAGAATTTAACCTGGTGGCACTTAGGAAAAATTGAACCAGTCACCTATGGATTTAAGCATCAATGTCCTGACCACTTCGCCACCCAGTTCTATTAAAAAAATTGAAAAAGAATGTTTCCTGACACTTTCTTTTCATAAATGAGGACTTGAAGCTTGCATGTGTTGACAGGTTGTTAATTTCATGCAAGCTTTCCCACTATTTTTTACTTATTTATTTATTTTTTTTTTTTTACTTAGAAAGCTTTTTGAACAGAGTAATACTCCCCCCCCCCCCCCCCCCCCTAAAAAAAGAGAAAAATTGCAACAAAACTCCCCTACTCAACTCAATCTCCCCAAAATGAAAGAAAAAAATCTTGACCACTCGGACTCATACCTCTAGAAGGAAACTTAAGATCAGAGACAAAGAGGATCTTAGACATGAAGATTAATCCTTGTAAAATAAATACTGGATACAGATTCCTAACCATCTACCAGACATTCATTATCTAGATTGATTTCATACAGTGAGTGGCACAAACAGATAAAATGTCAGATGAAAATCTCACCCTTATTCCATTTGATTTGGAGATAGCCCAGATGTTTGCAAGGAGCTAAGAACGAATCACTGCCAGCAGGTGAACTTTTTGTGGTTGTTTATCAGTTTCTATGATTTTAGGCCCAGATAAACAGACGTTTAAATTTTAATTCAATTCCTTATCCCCCCCTCCACCCCATCCCGAAAAAAAGAAGTAATGTGTGCATTTCATTCCATTGTGCATAAGTATCATAATGACAGAATCTGCACAGTACACATACAATTTAATTCCATTGTGCATGTCATAATCACTGAGTCTATACTGTGTGCATTTCATTCCATTGTGCATAAGTGTCATCATGACAGTCTGCACTGTATGCATAAAATTTCATTCCACTGTTCATAAGTGTCATAATCACAGAGTCTGCACTCTATAGTCTATGCATAGAATTTCATTCCATTGTGCATGTGTCATAATGACAGTCTGTACTGTATACATTCATTCCATTGTTCTTAAATGCCATAATGACAGAGTCTGTACTGTATGCATAATTTCATTCCATTGTGCATAAGTGTCATAATTACAGTCTTCATCATGAAATGCTATTGCATGTGCACCAGCTGACCTGCCATCCCTGAAGGAAACTGATTTTGTTTGTGGTGTGAAATCTTTGTTAAGTGGCCAGCAAATACCTATCCAATATTTTGGTTCTTACAACATCTCTGTGTGTGTGTTCTTCAGTTTAACGTCTATTCACATTTAGTGATTTTAGACGGGAAAAAGTAATATAAACAAGAGAATGCAAACAATAACAAAAAGTGTCAATTAACAGTACTTAAAAACTAACTTTAACATACTACAAAAACTGAATTATCGGACTTCTTATCAATCCTAACACAATGTCCAACAGTAACGATGGTTCAGACAAAATCTGATCCAGTGATAAACCTGGTATAGCAGGTAAAAATGCTTTTAAATGTCCACAATCAAAAATAACATGACTATTGGTAATCTTCTCCCCACAAATACAGTTTACATCTTTCACGTACTTTGTCCTGAAAGCATTTAGTTTAAATCTGTACATAAGGGATAACATATTTCTACGATTATACCAACCACAGACTTTGTTAGAAATGAAAGCATTTCGAAAATCTATCACATTGCTTGTACAGCCATTATAGAGACAATAGCCAGAATCATATATTTTCTTTCTGAAGTGCTTCCAGCAAGTGTTTTGTAGCAAGCTGTATCCCTCATGCAGAGATAAGGCAACGTTTATTTCACAAGAACTATTTTTATTTCTCGCGCCATATTTTGCAAGACTGTCAACTTTTTCATTAAAAAAGATACCAGTGTGTGAGGGAACCCAACAGAAAGTAACAGTACTACCTCTTAAAATCAAAAAGTGTACCAGATGCCTGATTTCAATGATTAGGTCTTTTCTTACTTTAAAAGTAGAATTTCTTAAAGCATGTAAAACCGATTTAGAATCAACACACAAAAGTATGTTGAATATGTCTTTAGGGAAGTCAAGTACATAGTTAAGTGCCAACACTATAGCAGTTAGCTCAGCTGTAAATATAGATTTATTTTTTCCCAGGTAGACAGCTCGTTCTACTTTTAATGATGGAATAATGAAAGCTGCACCAGCCTCATTAGTATTTAAAACAGACCCATCAGTATAGATTTTGAGATGATCAGGATAAGTAGTTTGAATATGTTCTTTTACTAGCGATGTAAGAATGTTAACATTTTCAGCTTTTCTTACAGAAGAATAATTGATGTCAAAATGAGCTTTAAAAAGTTCCCAAGGTGGGTAGGGAGCTGACTGTACTGATTTTGCTAATTTATTTGGTTTAAGTTCTGAATGTTTAAAAAGGGGAGAAGTGTAAGTATTAAATGTAGTAAGCGAGCTGATAGTTCTTGCTCTTTTCGGAAAGTGAATGTCAGACTTTATCTGGACTTCATTTTCAACGTTGCTGTCATTTGTTGTACTTCTTAAGACATATTTTGCCACAGCAAGCTGTCGATATTCATTTAAAGGAAGAACTCCTACTTCCTTATATGTACCTAATAATAATAATAATAATGAATAGCATTTATATAGCACATTTCTCAAAGCAATGACTCAATGCGCTTTCATACCATGCGCATTTATACACATGCACACACAGCACATAATAATAACAACAACAACAACAACAGCAACAATGATAATGAGCATTTCTAAAGCGCAAATAAATTTACAAGAGATACCTATCGCACTGTAGAGGCACACACTTGCGCCCGGGCACACACTAGCAGGGCAATTAACAGTACACTCAAGAGAAAAGGCACTAGCAATAACATAACTAACAAACAAACAAAAACCCATAACCAACAGCCAGGCATGCACATGAAGTAGCCTACAGTGTGACAAACGGCGACCGTCAAGACAAGCACAATATATTAACTAGCTAAGAAATACATTAAAGAGATGTGTCTTCAATGAAGACTTAAACTGGGATAAAGTGGGAGCATGTCTGACGGCTGGTGGCAGAGAGTTCCAGATCGTGGGCGCAGCAACACCAAAAGATCTACGACCTGCGGTTTTGAGGTTGTAATGGGGTACAACAAGTAAGTTATCATTCGAAGACCGCAGGGTTCTAGTTGTGGTGCGTGTTTTCAAGGCAGCTGACAGAGATGGAGCAAGCGAGCCTTCAGAGTGACGGTATGCCAAGACCGCAACTTTGTACTGACAGCGTGCCCTTACAGGTAACCAATGAAGCTCCCTAAGCATGGGAGTCACATGGTCCCTTTTGCTCTTTCCAAGGATGAGCCTGGCAGCAGAGTTCTGAATTCGCTGCAGGCGTGTAAACTGGTCATCACTATAGATGAGGCATGAGCTGGTACACCTAAAGCAAGTCGAAATGCTTTACAATCAAGACTCTGGATTTTCTGAAGCAAATAATTTGGAGCACTGAAAAATACTTCTTGTCCATAAGACAGTCTTGATCGCACAAGGGACAAGGACAGATGCTTTAATACAGTAATATCTTGTCCCCATGGTTGTTTACTAGTAACTTTTAAGAAGTTAAGAACTTTCTTAGCTTTAGTTGCCATATATGCTGATTCCACGTTAACTTAGAAGTAAGGAATACTCCTAAGAATTTCACTGCTTGTTTGTATTCTAGAGCTTCTCCATTTATTCGAAAATTAGGTAGAACTTGTGGGTCAACACCGTTATTAAAAAGGACAAGGTTGGTTTTTTCAGGGGAAAGTGAAAGACCATTCTCAAAAAGATAACCACTAAGTTTTTCAAGTTCTTTTTGATATACTTTTTGATAAAAATTTAACTGTCTTTTGGGTGTTTTCTTTTTCATCGTAACATCCATCCACATACATATATCGTCAGCATATTGTACAATAACAACATTGCTTGATAAAAATCTAGGAAGGTCATATAGTAAAATGTTGAATAGATAAGGTGATATTACTGAACCTTGCGGGATACCCATGTCTGGTGACCTTGAGGTAGAATAATAATTCCCAACTTTAGCTTGAATGATTCTTTCTGACAGAAAGCTTTTAATATCTCTGTGTGTGAGTGTATGTGTGTATGTATGTATGTATGTGAGTGTGTGTGTGTTTGTTTGTGTGTATGTGTGTATGCATGCATTTTGTGCATGTATGCAAATGCATTCATGCATGTGTGTGCATACATGTGCACTATGAGTATGAAGATGATTATGTTGCAGGCCTAAAATATCTGCATCTTCATGTCTGCGACCCTGTGCACATTTCTTGTAGCTGTAATTGACAAACAACTGTGTATGTGTGTGTGTGTGTGTGTGTGCGCGCGCACGCGCGCGTGTGTGTGTGTGTGTGTGTGTGTGTGTGTGTGTGTGTGTGTGTGTGTGTGTGTGTGTGCATGCAGTTGTAAGAAATATTGTGACTTGTATACATATACATTATTGCATCACAGACCAAACTATAAACACCAATATTTTGGTCAACTATTACAGGACACAAAAAATGCACATACCTCTTCATGCATAATCCAAAGGGCAAGAAAGCTCTGTATCCTTGTATGACCCAGGGGTTGCCTTTCAGAAAGTCAGGAATTTCATGGTATCTGAAAAGCTTAATTTCTTCTGGATGGGGCTCGCACATTCCCGTTTGACACATAGTGGCCCCATGGTCATCGATCTCAATATCCAGTATATGATAAACATCACTGCTGTCCGATGCCGACTGTTGTCGTAAGTTGTAAACCTGGCGATTTTTCAACTTTTCTAGCCTGTCGGCATTCATTTTTTCAGCTGCTGAACGTTTAACTTGCCATAAAAACGAAATAATCAAATGTTTGTCACGAGTGGACTATTAGCACATGGCGACCGATTTATGTGGCACACACTGAATCCCTGCCTGCAAATCACACACCGATATGGAGTCAAGAACCCCTAACATAATCCTAACAACCAGAGGCAGGTCAAATTGTTTGGGGCCGACTGTTTTGCCAACCAAAGAACCATGGCATAGACGCTCATAGGCAGCGCTGGAATCGGCCGTCTGTTCTAGTGATTTCATTTTATTCAATTCTATCCATCACACTTGATATCATTTGATGATATTTTGACCAAGAAAAAAATAATGATTTAGCACTGAATTTCCCAACAATGAAACCCCATCAGGGAAACGCAAGGCCTTAATCACGACCCCCGGCGTTGCGACAGGCGGAGACTTGTCTCCCCTTGCACGTACGGTGCTGTAAAGAAAAGTCGTTGCGTGTCAAAAGGCTCACGGACTTAAAATTTTTTTTTTTTTGGTTATTTAAAAATACTTTTTTTTAACCGCTCCCGACCAGGTGGGATTGTTGATGTTGTTGCCTGTTTGTTTGTGTGTGTGTTTTTCATCTCTTCCACATCTAATCCTCGAACAGTTAGACTTCTCGTTCTCTAAACAGAACATCTTGTGCACACCTTAACTCCTGTTCCGCTTTTCGAAAGAGTCGGCCATTGTGTGCCGGTGGGAACAGATGATAGACTTTACAAAACCGCATCCACACGGGGACTGGATGTAAAAAAGCAAATAAGTCCTTATTCCATTATCCTCGATATAAAACTTTCTTTTTTTAAAACGAAGGTGCCCCCCCCCCCCCCCCCCCCCCCCCCCCATCCCCATCCCCATCTTTTAGAGTTTTCTCCGAGCTACTTTCTTCTGTCTTTTGTTGTTTTGTTTTATTCATTTATTTCAGCCAAAAAGGTTTTTCATGACTCAATTGCATCCTACTAACATAAAACTTCAAATTTGGTTGCCCTCTCTCTTTAAAATATGAATCTCTCTTTTTGGTTCCTTACAACTGATTTTAAAGTCTGTTTCAGTTTAGCTTTCCGTGTTGTTTGTTTCTAAATTATTATTCTTCCTTCTTCTTCTTCATTTGTCTTCTTATACTTAAATTTCAAAGTGCCAGGTCCATTTTAGCCATGGTGGGGGATTTTTAAGTTGTTACTCAGCTTAATAAGGTTTGTCTCTCTGTTCCGGTGTTTCTTCTCTTCTTCTTTCCAGCCAAGACTTTCTTTTTTAAACAGTTATAAAGGTCTGCATTGTTTAACACACAAAAACAACAACAACAAAAAAGCTACTCAAGCTTATTCCATCAGTTCGAGCAACTAATTGCAGTTGTTGGCAGTTTTAATTCATTATTTTATGTATTAATGAAAACATTCGTGTTTAGTTCACATATAAATAACATGCACGTATGTACCTTTTTTCATCAAAACACACACACACACACACACACACACACACACACTTATGTTATGTTATGAGCTTATGTTATACTGTCTTGATTTGCTTTATCATGTTTTGTTAGTCTGGATTTATAAATTAAAAAAATCTTCATAGATTTTGTCTTCAACATGTGTGAACATTGTATTTTGAATGCTTTGATATGTACATTTTCTTGATTTTTTGTTGTTGTTGTGAGGGCAGGATGAAAAAAATGTATATTGCTTGGTTCCTTTTGTTTGTTTCTTTGTTTGATTTTTTGTTTGCTTTTGGTTTTTTTCATGTTTTTGTGTGTGTTGGTTGTCATTAATTAAAAAGTAATAATATGAAAGAACGGGTAATATTGTAACCTGATATAAATTATTTGACATTTTATTATTTTTGTCTATCATTTTCATGTAATCCAAATCTAAGTGAGGACAAATGTGTGCGCGTGTATGTACGTGTGTATGTTTATGAATGTGTGTGTTGTGTTGTGTTGAGTGGTTGTGTTGTGTTATGTTGCGTTGCGTGCGTGCGTGCGTGCGTGCGTGCGTGTGTGTGTGTGTGTTGGTAGGTGCGTGCGTGCGTGCGTGCGTGCGTGTGTGTGTGTGTGTGTGTGTGTGGCATGTGTAACTTTTTCTTCTAGGGAAGGGAAGGGGGGTAGTCCATTTTTGTTGTTGGTTTGCTGTTGTTTTTGTTTTTGGTCGTGTGTGTTTTTTTTCTTTGTTTCTATTTTTCTTTTGGAGTCAGTTTTATTGTTATTGGTTATGGCAATAATGTAGTTAAATATTATTGATCAAGTTGTTTTTGTTCCTAGATAGATGGCTTGATGAAAAAAAGCGATTTCATTGCTTATTAAATGTACCATCTGGTAATAAAAATTTGACTTAACTTGACTTGACTTCACACACACACACACACACGCACGTACGCACGCAGCACGCACGCACGCAGCACGCACGCACGCACGCACCGCACGCACACACACACACACACACACACACAGAGCTTCCAGAAACTCAGTCTGAAAATCAGCAACTACTATTTATTTCACAACACCCCCCCCAACCCTCCCCCCCCCCCCCCCCCCCCCCGAAAATGAAAGACACCCCCTCCCCCTTCCCCAAACAAACACAAAAAAGTCGAAATATGGCTGCCTATAACTGAATAGCGAGGTATTTGAAGAAAATCCACACACGCAGACTTCATTCAGTGTTTACTACTGATGGTTTCACGGTGATTCCCAGGTCATCATCATCATCATCATTAGACACGTGACCTTGGCGGTCGTGGGGGAGACACGAAAGACGATGCCGTGGTAAGCCTCCTCCATCCATCTCGGTCCTCGGCTCTGTGCAGTAGTGCCGAGTCATTCATCCTGGTCCATTCTCTGATGTTGTCCATCCATGACTTGTTCTGTCTTCCCCTCTTTCTGCCACCTTCGAGTGTTCCCTGCAGTACTGTTTTTGGCAGAGTGTTGTGGCGGGTGACGTGGCCGAACCATGTCAGCTTTTTCTTCTTGACGATGGTGAGAAGGGGTTCCTGTGGACCTGCCAGCCGTGTTATTTGACTCTTGACAAATTCATTGGTCTTTCGTTCTCTCCAGGATATGCCCAGTAGTTTTCTATGGCATTTTGTTTCAAATGACTGGATTCGCTTTGCTGTTTCCCAGGTAGATATGCTATAAAATGCTATGTTGAGATTGTCTTCACCCACCATAAACTTTTAGCACGAAAATCAATAATCTCCGAAAAAGCTTCTCCGAAGACAAGAGTATATAGCTGAAGAGAAGGAACGGATCTAGTTTTCAAGGCCTAGATTATCTCCCTTCAACTGTCTCACTCGTCTAACCGGGCAGTTGGGGGAAGGAGGGCTTTCCATCAATTGTGATTTCATCCCTTTGACGTTTAGCAACACACACACACACACACACACACACACACGCACGCACGCGCGTGCACACACACATTAAGGAATTTATTCTTAGATAGATGGCTTGATGAAAAAAAGCAAATGCATTGCTTATTGAATGTAAAAGGTAAAGGTAAAGGAGTCCCATAACCTATAAGATCGTAGGGGAGCGAGGCGTCAGAGACTTCACTTCTCTAGGGCCAGCATATTGAGGGCGGCGCCCATCTCCTCTCCCTCGCTGCTTTACCTTCCCTGACCCTAAAGAGGCTATTACCCTTTTACAGCTGGGTGAACTGGGGCAACTGTACTGAAGCCAAGGCGCGCAAGCGTCACCCATCCAACTGGTAACCACGCTCAACGATGCTGAACTTGGCTGGGGGAAAGCGAGTGCTCCGACCACTGAGCTATCCCGTCCCCTTATTATTGAATGTACCATCTGGAAATAAAAATTTGACTTGACTTGACTTGACTTGACTTAACTTGACACACACACACACATACTATATATATATATATATATATATATATATATATATAATATATATATATATATAATATATATATATATGTGTGTGTGTGTGTGTGTGTGTGTGTGTGTGTGTGTGGTGTGTGTGTGTGTGTGTGTGTGTGTGAAAACAGCCATACATGTATGTATCACGGATATGTTTGTGTCATCCATTCCTCTTTATATCTCAGATTACATCTTGGATGTCATTTCAGTCACTGGCCATAGTTGGCATACTTTTATATGAAAGGTGGATAGAGTTTACACGTGTGGGTGTATGATGTGTGCGTTTGCACATGGAACCTCGAGCTATGGTCTACTCTAAAGAACCTTCAGTCCAACAGCCTTTGGTTTAGGAAGCGCAGGAATCTAGTGGGTAAGACCGTCGAATGGTGATCTGACATAAACTGAAGGTGCGGGCTTCTTCTTCATCGTCGAACGCTCAGACAGCAGCTGTTGTTGTCTGTCATAAGAGCGAAAATGAATGGGGTTTCATTCCAAGGAGTTGTCTGTTTGAAGAAATCTTTTCCCCGGAGCTAACATGGAAACTGACATACTTCATTCGCAAACATGGCCCAAGAATGATACTTGAAATGAAATCCTGTGTGCAAGTGTACACACAACAAAATCTGGCGCTGACGTTGAAATCCAAATCCACCTTTCCCAGAAGAGTAAGCCAAGTAGGGCTGGTGGCATGGATGACACCAATATACCCAGCATGCATCCTGCTACCTGAAGCCCCGAAGACTACTCAAGGACGTGCAGGAGAACATCAAGTTATTACTGCGCTTTACCCAGCTTAAGACTCTGGGGGGTCACCCAGAATGTGCACTCTGACTCACTCATTCCACCTAGGAATCACTGTGAGATTGAAATTGCACACTGAATGAGAAGTTTGCGTGTATGACTGTTTTCAAATACCTCGCCATATAAAAAACCCACCCCATACTCCGACTTCAAAGGAAGGACATCAAGTCAATCCTCGAGCTTTCGTCGTTGTTGTTGGGCGTTCCCCAGCTTTGCACCCTGGTGGTCAACCAGAATAGGCTTTCGTCTCACTATCACACCTGACATGAGACGCTTGTGTGCATGGCTGTTTTAAATACCTTGACGATGGACGCTACAGCCGAGTGGTTAAAACTGTTCGAATTCAATGCCATGGGTTCATGAAGTGGTGGGTTCGAATCTCGGCTGCGTCTGGAGAATTAAGGGTGGGGATTTTTACGATCTCCCAGGTCAAGTTCATGTGCAGACCAGCAAGTGCCTATGTGTACATACACATGCAGAAGATGAAATATGCACGCCAAAGATTCCACAATTCCTGTCAGCGTTCGGCGGGTTACAGAAACACAAACATACCCAGCATATCTCCCTGAAGTCGGAATGCAGCTATCTTCATTGTGGGCAAAACTGTCGCATACGCAAATCACCATTGGTGAACCTCGGAGTTGTAGCCGAGGAACAACCAAAAAAAAAAAAAATCAAGTTATGAAGTTTCAGTGACCGAAACAAAAAAGAAACACAATAACACATACATAAAATCACATAATTTATTTTCTCCACAAATGCAATAACAAAAAATCAATACAACTTAGACCCAAAAATCAACAATTTAGACCCAAAACTCAACAAATTAGAACAATTTAGACCAAAAAATAAACAGAAAAACCAATGTTCATTTGTCTTGATTTCCATCTCAATGTCCACACCCTTACAATATTTACTTGACAGAAATATGAAGAGATTTTCTTTAATGTAGATGGGGAGATGGTTGGGGTGTGGGCAAGGAGGTGGGTGGCAGGTTATCATACAAATTAATGAGTAACTGTCGATGATCTGCTTTTTCTATCAATAAAATGCGTTTTCAAGTATGTGTGTCCATTTTGTTGTTGCTGGTGGGTTTGTTTGGATTTTTTTAAAAACAGAAAGCGTTTAAAAAAATATTATCTTAAAACAACAGTTTTAATGAAAACTGAAAACAGAAAAGAGAGAGAGAGAGAGAGAGAGAGAGAGAGAGAGAGAGAGAGAGAGAGAGAGAGAGAGAGGAGAGAGAGAGAGAGAGGGAGGGAGGGGGGGAGGGAGCGCTCGACAGCAGGGTTGGTTTTTTTGGTAATCATTTATTCATGTCCTTTACTTTCATTTCGAGAGAAGAAGCCTCTTCCTAGAATGTGAATGGGCCCTTCACTTCTTACACTCAGTGTGTGTGTGTGTGTGTGTGTGTGTGTGTGTGTGTGTGTTGGGGGGGGGGGGTTGCAGTACATCCTGATCATGAAGTCCAGACACCCTTCTACTGCTGAAGTCAGATCAAGCTGTCGACCCCTGTGTATAACATGGGTTCTAATCACTATTAATGTTCACAACCCACATCTCTCTCTCTCTCTCTTTTTAGTCTTATGCTCAATTCAACAGATGGTTGGGGTGTGGGTGGATGTGTGTGTGTGGGGAGGGAGAGAGAGAGAGAGAGAGAGAGAGAGAGAGAGAGAGAGAGAGAGAGAGAGAGAGAGAGAGAGAGAGAGAGAGAGAGACAGAGAACTGTTAAAAACTGATAAATGATAATGGTTCAGTAAACTTTCACTTAAAAAAACCCAACTGTATATCTTTCGACGTATAGTCTCTTAACGGACATCTCTTTCTCCCATTCATATGCTCCATTCATGGACGTCTATACTTTTTTTTAATGAAAATTCTCATTTCGTCTTTTTCTATCTTTCTCCCATGCATATGCTCTATTCAATGGACATCTGTATATTTTTTTGGACGTGAATTTTTATATATATATATTTTTTTTAAAAATCAAACACATCTCTTTTTCCCATTCATATGCTTAATTCAATAAACATCTATATCTTTTAACGTAAATTCTCACTTTGTACTTCACTTTCTCGATCTCCCATTCATATGCTCAATTAAAAGGACAATATGTATTTATTTTTTTGGACGTGAATTCTTATAACGCACATCTTTGTCTCCCATTCATACGCTAAATTCAATGGACATCTCTGTATTTTTCCCCATAAATTACCATTACATTAATCTCTTTCTCCCATTCATACGCTAAATTCAATGGACATCTCTGTATTTTTTCCCATAAATTACCATTACATTCATATCTTTCTCCCATTCATATGCTAAATTCAATGAACTTTTCCTTCCATTCATGCGCTCAATTCAATGGATATCTAATTAAATTTTACATGAACTCTCACATCTCTCTCTTTTCTCCCAATCATATACTCAATTCAATGGACACACACACACACATCTATCTATCTATCTATCTATCTATCTATATATATATATGGCGTGAATTCTCATGAAACACATCTCTTTTTTCCATTCATATACTCAATACAATGGACACCTGTACTTTTGTTTTAAACGCGAATTCTCACTACGCCTATCCCTCTCTTTTACCCATTCATAATCTCTATTTAATGAACATCTATATATTTTTGACGTAAATTCTCATTAAACACAGCTCTTTCTCCCATTCATATGCTTATTCAATGGACATATGTATACATTTTTAACATCCATTCTCATTTCGACCATTTCTTTCTTCCATTCATACACTCATTTCAAGGGACATCTGTATAGTTTTTTTAACATGAATTTTAATTAAACACATTTCTCTCTTTCACCCAATCATGTTCGATTCAATGGATATCTATAGGTTTTTTTTTTAAACAATCCTAAATTCTCATTACGCACATCTCTTTCTCTCTAGTCATATAGATCCTCAATTCAATGGACATTGAAATCTTTTTGATGTTTACTCAATAACACCATGTCAGTTTTTCAATCACGTTGTGCACAAAATATGTTTTGGCTCAAAAATGCATTCAGTGCATTTGTATTACACACACATACACGCAAGTGCATGCACGCACACACACCGTGTACAAACACACTGGGAGTGTGCGCACACACACGCACAAGTACAAGCGCGCGCACACACACACATATACGCACGCGCACACACACACACACACACCGTACACACACATACTGTGAGTGTATGCACACAAACACACACGCAGGTGCGACGCATAGACACACTTGTACTATGCATACATCCATAGTGAAGGAACAGAAAACCCTTCCTTTTGTCCACACAGAGAAGGATGATGAGTGTTACCAAACAGCAGCCAGGTTGAAGAAAACAAAAGACAAGAAAATATCATAGTCTTGGAAGCGTTGTGCCAAACAAGTTACCGGGAACAAGTCATAATATTCTCTCTCACACCACACACTACAGCATTTGCAGATAGGTTCGTTACCAAATAACTTACATGTATAATATCTTAGTTATCTCTGATTGTAGACAGACACACAAACAGACCCCCCCACCCCAAATTTCTTTTATCTTTTAAAAACCACACAAAAACAAACACAACACACACAGAGGCATGTGCAGATAGATTCGTTACCAAATATAATTTAAAAAAAAAAAAGTTCTTTCGAGCCAGAAGGCCCATAGAGCCGGAGCTTATCCCAGTTTCTGTAGCGTTAAGCGAACTGATGGTTTTTCACCACCCCTGTGACAGGACGCTAGTCTGTCGCCAGATACTTCCCCAGCAGAGCTGGTACCCACTTGTTCACCTGGGTGGAGTGAGGAAAATAGGAGTAAAGTGTCTTTCCCAAGGACACAACACCTAGCCGAGCGGGGATCGAACCCGCGACCTCTGGATCACGAGTTGACCACCTAAACCACTCGACCACGGTGCCTCCTGTAATATAATAAATAAATACCATGTATAATATCTTAGTTATCACTGATCACAGACAGACATGCCCCTCCCCTACCTCCCCCCCCTCCCATACGTTTCTCCCTCCCCCTCCCCAACTAAGTTAACCACACTCTTAAAACACACACACACACACACAAGAAAGCAGTAAACAAACAAAAAAACCCTGACGTTTCTTTGATTAATTCATTACTTAATCAAACGCGCAGCATCACGTCTGTTTATTCCCCTGCGGGGTCACTTTGACCAGTTTGGGGTCACCGTCATCATCCACAGTTTTCGACTTAGCCCGATGCAGCATAACCTCCACGATGCAGTAACCTATGAGCCCCAGGGCTGACAGGGTCAAGGACACATACAGGCGCTCATTCAGACACAGGAAGCGGGCCAGGATGAAGGTCAAGGTGAAGGCCGTGGCCTTGGAGGTGTGGTAGGTGGCGAAGGCTCCGGTCACGTGGTCCGGAAATACCATGGCTACCAAGGCTGGAAGGAAGGAAGTGTGGGGAAGAGGGTGAGAAGATTGTTCATTCAAAATGTGTAGGTCTAAGTAAACTGAGCATAATGATAGTCATTCATGCTTCTTCGCTGAGGCTTATGTAAAAGCAATTCATGCAAAGGGGCACACACACACACACACACACACACTCACACACACACACACACACACACACACTCAACAACAACAACAAAAATGTCACTGCCATGGAGTTGTTCAATTACGGAGATTTTCTACCTCGGCTTTAAACTTTTCAAACATAACACAAATACGAACATCAACAAGTTAGCAACAAGCATCTTACAAAAATATTACAGAAAATAAAGTCTCCCTCCCCTGCGTGCACCCAATGTGACTGAAACAGAATGGCAACAACCTCACAATATTCTTTAAGTAAAAAACCCCAAACCCTTATGAATAGCAGAAACACACCACAGCACTGTTGATTGTAACAATACCCCCCCCCCCAAAAAAAAAAAAAAAAAAAAAAAAGACAGAACAAAAAATCCTTAATTCGCATTCCTACCATTTCTTGAACTGTTTCCAACACAAATGTGTGTGTGTGGCGCGTGTGTGTGTGAGAGAGAGAGAGAGAGAGAGAGAGAAAGAGAGAGAGAGAGAGAGAGAGAGAGAGAGAGAGAGAAGAGAGAGAGAGAGAGAGTGAGAAAGAAAGAGAGAGAGAGAGAGAGAGAGAGAGAGAGAGAGAGAGAATACGAGAATTTTTTTTGAGGGTAAATGGATAAGCTTACAGCTTCTTTACACCATGCCCTCAACCCCACCCACCCATTCCCTTTCCCTCAAAGAGACATGCAAAGGAAAAAGTCCAAAACATCTCAAATGTAAATAATTGCATAACAAATTTCAAGTAAACAAAAAAGACACACAAACAGACAAACAAACACACTAACAAACAAACCTGAAATTCTGATTAAGCACACTGACATCCATTTAAAACTACCCTCAAGAGAGAGAGAGGGGGGGGGGGAGAGAGAGAGGGGGGAGAGAGAGAGGGGGGGGGGGGGGAGAGGGGGAGAGAGAGAGAAAGAGAGACAATGACAAATTCTTTTATTTTGAGGATAATGAATAAGCACTCATGTGCTTTTTTACATCCAGTCCCCGCCCATAGGGATACATCTGAGAGAGAGAGAGAGAGAGAGAGAGAGAGAGAGAGAGAGAGAGAGAGAGAGAGAGAGAGAGAGAGAGAGAGCCAGAGAGAGAGCTAGCGGAGCGAGAGCAGAGAGAGTTAGTTAGTTAGCGGCAACAGAGAAAACACAAGTGCCCCTCACAGTTAAACTGCGCCTGGAAGATTCCCTCGGCAAAGCCGGACAGGCAGGGCAGGATGAAGAGGTAGCCGATGTGCGTGCCGGCCGGGTCCCACTGTAGCATGACCACGTTCACGCTCAGGTCCGCTATCGCCGCCGCCGAGAACAGGATTCGCCGACCCAACAGCTTCGCCGCGCAGTTCAGGCCGACCGCTTGGACCGAGTCACGACGCCGAACACGGTCATCACGTAGCCCACCCACTGGATGCCTACTGAACAGCTCACGAATTTCTGAAACCACAAAGTATGTTGTCGACAAGTTTTGTTTTTTGGTTTGGGGTTGTGGGTTGTTTTTGTTTTTTTTGGGTGGGGGGGTGGGGAGGGGAAGGGGTGGTGGTGGTTGGTCTTGGCTTGAAGTTATTTGACTTTGTAGATAAACAGTGAGGGTGCTGGTGATGTTTATGGTTGAACTAAAACCAGCAGTAGCCTGACCCCGAAGTCGGAATGCGGCTACCTTCAAGGTGGGCAAAACCGGTCGTATAGGCAAAAAATCTCACCATTGGTGAACCTCGGAGCTCTAGCACAGGAACGAACCCCCACCCCCAACCCCCCAAAAACAAACAAAACCCCAAATAGAGTCCCCCCAAAAAACCAACCCAACAAACAAAAAAACCACCCAAACTATAAACACCTCCCCCCCCCCCCTCAAACCAACCAACCAACAACAACTAAAAAACAAAACAACTGAAAACAAACCCAGCAGTAATTTAGACCTAAGTGTAGAAATAGCTCGGCCACATCATCGTTAATCTAAATAGTAATAGTAGCAGTAGCAGTAGTAGCAGCAGTAGTAGTAGCTAGTAGTAAACAGCAGCAACAGTAGTAGAGTAGCAGAAGCACAGTAGTAGTATAGTAGTAGTAGTATAGCTATAGTAGCAACGCACACTTAAACACACAGTACAAAAACATTGTAAACAGAAGTAGAAAGTAGCAAAGTAGATAGCTAGCCAATTAATACATAGGTAGTAGCTAGTAGTAGTAGCTAGAAGTAGTAGTAGTAGCTAGTAGTAGTAGTAGTAGCTAGTAGTAGCAATAATAGCAGTAGCTAGTAGCAGCAGCAACGGTAGTAGTGGTAGCCTTGATAATGGTTACGAATGGTATTGGCAGTAATGATCATCGTCCTTGTCATAGCAGTAGTAGAGTTTGTACAGGATTTTTTTTTGTGTGTGCCTAGACGAAGCTATTTCTATACTTTGGAAATGTTTCTATGAATGCAGAAGACACTGGCGATGTTCACAGTCGGTTCCCGACGTCATTTCGACGTCATAATAAGAGCAGGAAAGTATAATGTAGAGTAAATAGTAATTTCAGTAGTAGTAGTAGTAGTAGTAGTAGTACAAGCAGCAGCAGCAGTAACTGTAGTAATAACGGTGGTAGTGGTAGTGCAGCAGTAGAAGTCGTAGTAGAAGTAGTGTAGTGGTAGGAGCAACAGTAGTAATAATCGTCCTTGTCGTATAAGCAGCAGCAGCAGCAGTAGTAGCTAGAGCAGCAGCAATACTAGTTGTGTTGTTTATTTGTAGTGCCAGAATTACCAATAACAGCAAACAGAAACAGGTAAAGGTAAAGGTGTTCCACAACATATGCGGTCGTTGGGGAGCGAGATGTCACAGACCTCAGCTTCTCTAGGGGCCAGCATATTGAGGGCGGCGCCCATCTTCTCTCCCTCGCTGCTTTACCTTCCCTGACCCTAAAGAGAACAGGTACCCATTAACAGCTGGGTGAGCTGGGGAACTGTACTGAAGCCAAGGCGCTAAAACGGTCACCTATCCACTCGATAACCACGCTCAATGCTGCTTAACCTTAACTTGGGGAAAGCGAGTACTCTGACCACTGAGCTGTCCCGTCCCCAGCTAGCAGTTGCCTCAGTCAAAGGAAGGGGTCCAGCTAAAGTGGTATTTTCTTCTTCGTCGTCGAAAGCTCAGACAGCAACTACTGTTGTGTCATATGATGTGCCAAAATAGCGTTGCGCTTTCATTAGGCCCCTGTCAAGTCAGGCCCAGCGGATCCGACTTCGGAGTGGGAGAGAATTCATTATCTTTTAAGTCTTTCCGGAGAAACAAAAAGCAGGAGAATGGACCAAGAAGGCAGAAAATAGACAAGAAAGAGGTGACGAGAAGAAAAGCAAACAAGGCAGGAACAAAGAGAGGGGTAGAAAAGAGGGACTTGCTAGCACAGTTTCCAGAAGGTGGGGTTGCTATTTATACTGACAGGCCTCTGACATTCCCACGGGGGATGAGTGACACTTACTGAACTCAGGCATCATCTCCAAACAAATAATGGTAGAAACACTGTGCATACGTTTTTCCTATCTATTCTTTCATCAATATTATGTACCAAAATCCCCCCCCCCCCACCCCACATTTTCTTATTAATTTTGTATGAAGGAATCCTCTTTCCCCTTACCTCGTTGTATTCTGCCAAAAGAATGCCACTGTTCATGGCCTGTGCCATAAAGAATGGCAGCAGAAGCAGCATTTTGGGAACCAGCAGCATGGACAGACAACTCGTGGTGCTCTTCTTGATGCTGCTCTCCGCTGCCTGCACCTCCTGCACACACACATACACACACGCACACGCGGATACGTTACAGAGATAATCATTGTGCAAACAGACTTAAAGCTTAACCTAAACTATCATTTTCTACATGTATAAATGACTTGTGAAATTTCATTATTCCATTAACTTTCTTTACTTTGCTCTTAGAAAAAAACATGCGAATTTTCACCATTTTCTGATAAGTTTATGACTTTGTGCTTTAAGAGAGAGAGAGAGAGAGAGAGAGAGAGAGAGAGAGAGAGAAGAGAGAGAGAGAGAGAGAGAGAGAGAGAGAGAGACCCGATCGAAGTCTTATATTATTTCAATTATGATTTTCATCAACACTACATTGCAACAATTCTCTTTTGTTGTTATTGCCGTATATTTATTTATATTGTGGCTTTTTTCTTTACATTTTTTCCATAGTCATTGTCTTCGAGCGAGAGACCTTGGATCTTAGAATGTCTCATCTCACCCCAAACGCTTTGCATTTAGACTACCCCCGCTTTCAGTCTCTCCGATGTGGGGAGGAAAAAGAAAAAGGTCCAGGTTCACAGGGAAAGAAAGTGACTCTGCCACCTTTGTCTTTCTAGACGGTGTAGGTTTTCATCACATCCCTTTTACACACCCTGGCCCACAGAACCCTGGAGATCAACATTAATGTCGCTGGAAGAAGGAAGGTGGCAGGATGGTTAAGACGTACGTTCTACCTGCCTACAAGTAAACTGCGAGGTTCTGGGTTCGATTCCCAGCCTTGCCCTTTTCTTTCCCAGTTTGACTGGGAAAAAAAAAATCGAAGTGAATGTCAAAATCCTTCGGATGAAAATATAAACTGCGGCCCCGTGCGTGAATGCAAGTTGAACATATCTCGCACAAGTCAAAAACCCGTTCCACCTTTTGGAAGAGTTGGCCATTTTGTGCCGGTAGAAACGGATGACAAGTTTCTTTAAAAAAACACCACCACCAAACAAACAACAAAAATGCATGCACACAAGTGTCGTGTCGAGATACCATCCCAATGTCAGAATGTGACCACCTAAACGACAGGGAGGGAAAACCCGTCACATAAGCAAAACTCTCACCACTGCTGAACCTCAGAGCTCTAGCCCAGGAACGAAAACACTCAAAAAACAAACAACACGCAAACAACAACAACAAAACCCCCACCCCTTGTCACTGTGATACTGTTGCAATGTCAACACATCATGATGCTGTGTGCTTGTTTGCTTGCTTGTTTGAGCGCTTGCTTGTGTGCTTGTTTGAGCGCTTGCTTGCGTGCTTGTTTGAGCGCTTGCTTGTGTGCTTGTTTGAGCGCTTGCTTGTGTGCTTGTTTGAGCGCTTGCTTGCGTGCTCGTTTATGAGCTTGTTTGCGGGCTAGTTTGCGTGCTTGGTTGTGTTTTCAGTGTGTGTGTGTGTGTGTGTGTGTGTTATTTCAGTGTGTGTGTGTATTTCAGTGTGTGTGTGTGTGTGTGTGTTGTATGTTTTCAGTGTGTGTGTGTGTGTGTGTGTGTGTGTGTGTGTGTGTGTTGTGATGTGTATTTCAGTGTCAAAGTCAAAGTTTTATTTCAGATGGTACATTGAATAAGCAGTGCATTTGCTTTTTTTCAGTGGTGTGTGTGTGTGTGTGTGTGTGTGTTGTGTGTGTGTGTGTGTGTGTGTGTGGTGTGTGTGTGTGTGTGTATTTCAGTGTCAAAGTCAAAGTTTTATTTTCAGATGGTACATTGAATAAGCAGTGCATTTGCTTTTTTTTAGTGTGTGTGTGTGTGTGTGTGTGTGTGTGTGTGTGTGTGTGTATTTCAGTGTCAAAGTCAAAGTTTTATTTTCAGATGGTACATTGAATAAGCAGTGCATTTGCTTTTTTTCAGTGTGTGTGTGTGGTGTGTGTGTGTGTGTGTGTGTGTTGTGTGTGTGTTGTGTATTTCAGTGTGTGTGTGTTGTGTGTATTTCAGTGTGTGTGTGTGTGTGTGTGTGTGTGTTTTCTGTCTGCCCGCTGGTTTACCTGGCCTCTAGGAAGGGGAGGCAAGGCGAAGATGGTCAGCAGGAGGCCGGCGATGTTGCAGGCCAGGTAGATGGACATGAGGATGTAGACGATGTGCTGCTCGGGCTGCTCTATCATGGTGCTGTTCAGCGTCACCCCGGGACACAGGGCTGGTCGTCACCAGCATGGACACGGCATCATAAACATCACTGTATATCACTTAGCTAATATCATTATTATTATTATCAGTTTTGTAAATTTTTTTTCGAGGATTATGGAATAATCACTCATTAAGAAAATTTTTTGTTTCGAGGATTATGGAATAATCACTCATAGACATTAATTTTCTTTTAATAAACATCCAGTTCCCGTGTGCCTGCAGTTTGTAAATTTTGTCAACTGTTCCTACAGGCACACAATGGTCTACTCTTTCGAAAGGCGGAACAGGTTTTAAGGTGTGCGCAAGATGTTCTGTATGTGTTGACACACCGAACCTCGGTTTATAGTCTTATCCAGAAGGACTTTCATCTGTATGTGTGCGTGTGTGTGTTGTATCTGTTGTTATTAATAACTCCACTTGTCTTTCTTCTTCTTCTTCTTCGTCGTCGTCGAATGCTCAGACAGCAATTATTGTTGTCTGTTATATGAGCAAAAATGCGCCACACTGCCGTTAAGCGCCTGACAAGTCAGGCCCAGCGCATTCGACTTCGCATAAGAGAGAATTATTATCTTTTAAAGTCTGTCTGGAAAAAAAGGCAGAAGAATGGACCAAGATGGTAGAAAATAGACGAGGAAATTACAGGAAGAGAAGGAACAAGGTAGAAACAAAGAGAGCGATAGAAAAGAGGAAATTTCTGGCACAGAATTTCCAGAATGTGGGGATGCTATTTATACTGATAGGCCACCGGCATCTCCACGGGGGAGTCTTTGGTTTTTAAAATGTTTTTTCATCCCTCTCTCGTAGCGTTCACATAATGTGCAGACTCTGGTATGCGTGTTGAACAAATGACATACTCATATATATAATATATACAATGCCTATGTAAAAAAAAAAAAATTGGATACGATTTTCAGTTTTCCATTGTGCAACTAGGAAGTGATAAAATCACATCAGTAGGCTAAGGAGCACTCAAGTGGGAATCTTCGCTTGCTTACTGCAATTGTGATTGACACAAATTGAGCATGCATTCTCTCTCTCTCTCTCTCTCTCCTCTCTCTCTCTCGTTTGGCAGTCTTCTGTCTTTTCCTTGTTGTTCCCCTTCTTCTGGACTTTTGTTTCTTTTGGATGTTGTTGCTGTTGGTGGTTCTGTTGTGTTCCTCCTTTATCGTTTTCCTTTCATCATTCGCTGCAAGCCTGCAGGTGGTGTGCTGGTTTCCAGGGTCGCCCAGGCATGTCCTTCCCGTGTCTTTGCTTTCCGGTGTGCCTGTCTGGTGTGTATGGGCGTCTGGCCTGGAAGTCTGGTGTAGTGGTGGAGTGGTGTAGTGTGTTGTGTGGCAGCATCTGTGTGCAGCCACGATACTTACCGGCCCCGCAGACTTGGTTTTTCTCCACTATGGCTGAATCGTTGTAGGAGTCCCGCTGTAGGACCAGGCTGGCGATGAGGTTGCCGGAAATCTGCGTGGCTTCGTAAAAGGCGAAGAAAATGCCGTTGAAGAGGCTGAGAGCTCCGTGAGTCTCCATCTGAGAACACACACACACACACACACAGAAAAATGTATTTATGCTTTGTATGTAGTGTAAATTATGATTGCATTTTTCTCTGGAACGTTCCTACCATCAACATAAAAGTAAAGATAAAAAAGGCTGTATTTTCTAAAGTTTCCTATAACAATCAATATATACGTCCATCACTGAAGACTGACAAAGCAACATTTTAAAGAACAGACTTACACACTGAACAACTGTACGTTTCTTACACTCTGCTGCAAAATTGGTTTTTGATACAAACATATCATTATTTTTTTATATATAAAACTGTTGAGTTTCAAACATGCCTTCCAACTGTTTTTCTGCACATTTGTAAACTAAAACTCCGCTGTGGGAAGTAATTCTATAGAAGGGAAACAATACCATCTCATAGTGATTCTAAGGATGGGAATATGGAAGTGAACCTGGCTGCATGTTCTGGGTGACCCAGCAGGGATATGAAGCTGGGGAACGCACAACAGCAACACCACCACCACCAACAGCAACACCATACCTGCTTGATGCCGGCGTAGGCCAGGCCGGTGGCAGTGCAGTACAGGCCCTGGGCCGTCCACATGGGCCCCGCCATGGCGCCCAGCAGGAGGGAGGAGGTCAGGAGGGTGGGGAAGGTGGAGTACAAGTTGCTGAGGGTGTACAGGAGGTGGCAGACGAAGGCCAGCACCAGGGTGCGCTTGGCCGTCAGGAAGCGGATCACCAGAGGCGACAAGGTGCCGAACACTGCAGCACCGCAACAACACAACACAACACTGCAGCACCGCAACACAACACAACACTGCAGCACCGCAACACAACACAACACAACACTGCAGCACCACAACACACAACACAGCGCAATGCACACAGTTTTCTTCTCAACTTCTCTTGCCTGTGTTTGCATTCACTGCAGCAACACAGCACAGTTTTCTTCTCAACTTCTCTTGCCTGTGTTTGCACTCACTGCAGCAACACAACACAGTTTTCTTCTCACTTCTCTTGCCTGTGTTTGCACTCACTGCAGCAACACAACACAGTTTTCTTCTCAACTTCTCTTGCCTGTGTTTGCACTCACTGCAGCAACACAACACAGTTTTCTTCTCAACTTCTCTTGCCTGTGTTTGCACTCACTGCAGCAACACAACACAACACAGTTTTCTTCTCACCTTCTCTTGCCTGTGTTTGCACTGTTAGTGTGCGGCAATGTTTGGGTGATTATCTAGCGAGACTGACGCTTGGCTGTATACAAACTTATGACCTCCCTTGTAGTCTTTCAATAGGATCCCCCATAGTCTTTCAATAGGATCCCCTATAGTCTTTCAATAGGATCCCCCATAGTCTTTCAATAGGATCCCCCATAGTCTTTCAATAGGATCCCCCATAGTCTTTCAATAGGATCCCCCATAGTCTTTCAATAGGATCCCCCATAGTCTTTCAATAGGATCCCCCATAGTCTTTCAATAGGATCCCCCAAACATAAGGCACAAAGATTCACTAGGTGTTTATTTTCTCCTATTTATATTTGTATTTTTTGAGCGCAACATATATTATAAGCATGTTTTCTTTCTCTTTTTACCAATCGCTCGTCTTTCGATGGCAGCAGAGGAATATCAAATATTCTTGTAAATGCTATTGATACGTTTGACAATACTATTGACAATGTTATTTGTGAATGCTGTTGACACTTTTCTGAAAAGTGTTTCGCTGTAAAGGTACCACTGAGCGTGAAGCTTCAATCACCGCCGAGACCTCTGACGGAGGCTCATCAAGGAGCAGAAAGAAACTCGAGTCAGGTCTTTAAAAAAAAAGAAAAAAAAAGCCTAAAATGCTGTCATTGAAAGATTTTATTTTGAAGAGTGGGTTTTTTTATGTTTTAATAGAATCTTTGATACATCATTTTCAAAATAATTCAAATATTGCAATTGTTGCCTCCACTTGTTTTATCCACTACTATTTCCGCAATTACAAAACAGAGTGTGTGATCACTTTACAAAACGTTCAAGCCCTGATACATTCATTGGAAGACGAGAACTAATTTCAATGTGACAGATGCCACAGCCGACTGGTTAAAGCCGTTCGATTTCAATCCCATGGGTCCATGAAGTCATGGGTTTGAATCACAGCGGCGTCTGGCGGATTCAGGGTATGGATTTTTACAATCTCCCGGGTCAACTTCAAGTGCAGACCTGTCAGTAGACTTCATTCTCTTCGAGTATATACACACCATGCAAGAAACCACGTTAAAGATCCCGAAATTACATGTCAGCGTTCGGTGGGTTAGGGAAACACGAACACAACCAGCATACATTCCCGACGTCGGAATGCGGCTACCTTCATGGTGGGGGCAAAACGGTCGCATGCGCAAAATATCACCATTGGTGAACCTCAGATCTCTAGCCGAGAAACGGAAAAAGAACTTGGACAGCAAGTACAGGCTGGTGTCGATAGAGGGGACACTCACGGCAGACTTCCCACCAAAGCTTTGGATACCAGGGAACAAACAAGTGGTGCATTTTTCACAGGCAGCAGGCTCAGGATCAACTTCTGTTTTGACAGAATGATTGACTGACGGCATAGCCACACACACACACACACCAAGTTGGGGGCCCGGTTCAAGCTACTGCTAATGCAGTCATCCGATTGTATGTGCAGCAAACCGAAACATATTTTCGTCGTTGTTTCAAACCGAACAGCTAGACTTTCAAGTATACTACGCTGCGCTGCATTGCACTGTGCGGCACAGGCAACACGGCACTACAGTACAGTGCTGTACGCTACAATGCACTACACTGCACTCCGCCAAATAATACATCAACAACTCCACACCACGCATCTCTCCAAACCCCTCTCCAACACACTACAACACAACACGGCACAAACACAAAATCTGTTAATTGATTTTGTTAAAGGGTTGTTGCATGCTGTGTGGATGTTTCGAATGCAAGCGCTTTAATTTTGTTCACCTTTACAGGATTCAGCGCTACAAGAATTCCATATATATCACCATTATTACTATCATTATTATCATCATCACTATCACTATTATCACCACTACCATCATCACCATTATTATTTTATTACAATACTACCTAACCCAACACCACACCACCACAAAGGAAAACAAACCCCCCAAACAACCCTCCACAACCGAAGCCTCTCACCAATGATGGAGCCATAGAGGACGGCCAGAGAGGTGACCCCCAGACCGGCCGCCTGGTGCAGGCTGCTCTGCAGGTTCTGGATGGCCAGGTTGGCCGTGTACACGAAGAAGAAGGCCACGCACAGCACGGCGCACGTGCGAACCGGCCGCTCCACCGGCTTCTCCACCAGCCCCCTCTCCTCCTGTCCCCCCTCCCCTGTCCCGCTGCTGGAGCCGTCCATGGGGTGCAGGGTGTAGTGGTCCATCTGGAGACCATGATCAATCAATATCAAACATCAACACATTATCCAAAAGGATTCATCCATCTGGACACGATGATCAATATCAAACGTGAACAGGCTATCCAAAAGGATTCATCCATCTGGACACGATGATCAATATCAAACATGAACAGGCTATCCAAAAGGATTCATGTAGTGGTCCATCTGGAGACGATCAATATCAAACATGAACAGATTATCCAAAAGGATTCATGTAGACGTCCATCTGACGACCATGATCAATATTAAACATGAATAGACTAGTCAAAATGATTCACGACGATGATCAATATCAAACATGAATAGACTATTCAAAACGATTCACGTAATGGTCGATCTGACGACGATGATCAATATCAGACATGAATAGACTATCCAAATGATTCACGTAATGGTCCATCTGACGATGAGGGTGATGGTCATAGTTAAGAAACGTGAAGAGATAAAAATGATTATGAACTGGTCCATCACATGACGATGATAATCATCAACTATGGATAGACCATAAAGAATGACTGATGATGAGGACGATGACGATAGTTATCAATCATGAATAGAGCATTAAACATGATTCATGTAATGGCCCATCTGATGATGAGGACGACCACGATAGCTATCAAACACGAAGATCGTCCATCTGATGATGATGATAATTATCAAACATGAATGGACCATAAAGCGTGATTTATGTAATGGTCCATTTGATGATGCGGATGATGACGATAATTATCGAACATGAATAGACCATTAAACATGATTCATGTAATGGCCCATCTGATGATGAGGACGACCACGATAGCTATCAAACACGAAGAGATAAAAGATTATGTACGGGTCCACCTGATGATGATGAAGATGATAATTATCAAACATAAATGGGTTTAAAAAAAAGTACTGTGATGGTCCATCTGATGTTGAGGATAATGTCGATAATTATGAAACATAAATAGATGGTAAAAAATGAATCAAAAAAAGAATTAAAACCAAACAAATATTACAAACTAAGAGAATATGTGTGATAAATTGGAGAAAAAAAAACAGAAAGAAAAAAGGAAAACAGAACAAGCTGAAAACTAAACAAGAAGACCAACAAACAAAAATCAATCCTAGGAACGCTTGCCCATATAAAGCTCCCCCCCCCCCCCCCCCCCCCCTTCCCTGATATACCCATTACGGACATTTGTACCTGTGTATGTGCGCGCACGCGCAACTCCATGGCTCCCCCCCCCCCCCCCCCAATCTCTCCTTCCCCTCCTCCCACCAAATAGGGACAGGAGGATAGCCTAGTGGCTAGAACATTGCACTCGCAATCTGACCACCCAGGTTTGAATCCCGTTCAAGGGATTTTTTCCCCCTGGAGTTAACATCAGTGCAGACTCCAAACTCCCCAAAAGTCCTTCGGATAAGATTATAAACCGAGGTCCTGTGTGCGAACGCACGCAGAACATCTTGCGCACAAGTTGAATACTGTTCCGCTTTTCAAAAGAGTAGGCCATTGCGTGCCGGTGGGAACAGATGACAAAACCGCATACACACGGGACTGGGTGTAAAAAAGCACATGAGTGCTTATACCATTATCTTCGATATAAAAGAATGATTAAAAATAAAAGAAGAAATAACATAAAGTGAACACAAGCATAGTGTCACATCGTGGTAAGTTTTTGACACATGGTAATCTGTTTATCACTAGTACTCTATTCGCCTGATGTTGTTATATCATTGGCTATGAAAGTGTGTCAACGCCAGTACGGCTGTACTTGGGCAGGCTTTACAGTGTGAATGAAAGCGAATTAACCAACGAATGAATGATTTCAATATGATGGGTTTTTTGGTGGGTTTTTTTTTCATTCGTCGGTTAGTGACAGACAGACAGACAGACACACACACACACGTACGTTAGGGTTACGGTACATACATAACTAGTCACGTTCGCTTGACGTGTAGTGCAGTCAGGTTCCTTCGATGTGCCCTCACACGAACTGCAGTAGGGGCGACAAGTTCAATCGTCAGCTTTTCGCACTCACTTTTGTCATCGTTGGTTTGTCAACAACAGGTTGTTATCATTCCTTGGACTGAAGAGCTCAGCTGGTAACAACAGTGATCTGCGTGTTACAAATGGCGATCTATAAATCGTTTTGGTTTTTTTAACAACAGACTGTTATCATTTGTTGGGTTTTGTAAAAACAGTGATCTGAGTGCACAAATGGTGACTGAATTTGGTATACTGTGGTTGCTGCAGAAGTTGGGCCAGCTGGTGACACAGATGGTACAGGCAGCTCACTCCTCGAGTTTATGGGCAGAAGAACTTGGAAGCGCAGTCGTGACTTTGGGAGTTTTGTATGAATTAATTCAGATACCACATGTACGCTTTTGTATGAAATAATTCAAATACCATATCTTCGCGCTCATAGCAGATTTCTCTCCAACAGCTGCACACAATTCCCATTTAGCACAGTGCAGCAAGTAGCCTACAGCAAAAAGACTGGTGTCACTCACTAAACAGTACAACTATTGACGCCTAGGCCTGCTGTCGATTTTTGCATCAGGGGAGACACACAATTACACATCTGTTGCTATCATCATCTGCGCTGGTGTACTGGAGAAAGAAAACCACTTGTAGATCTATATATAAGTGCACACTCCACGAGCGATCTGAAGGACAGAGAAAGCCTTAGCCGCCTATCGTTCAGAGGCATGTTTAGTAATGTGCCTGTGACATTCATCCTCGTGTTTCGTTTTGAACTGAAGCTGCTCTGCTATGCTATGCTGCGACCTGTGTGGCCGGTTGATAACCTGGGTGGACAAAGCATTCATTTGCATGTTATCGATACTGGCAGACCTGCTGTTTGTATGCAGATGTGTTTGCATCTTAGGCTACACACCGGTATTAATTTGGGGGTCACGTAGTATCTTCTATAGAGTGCGAGTGGAAAAATTTTGGGTGATTTTCACAGATTTTTTTAAGCATGAAAAAATAGACTGTGCTCTTGTTTTTTGGATTGAGGACATAGAGCAATACCAGGTAGTCACGAGAAAGTTGGAAATAACTATCAAATGAGGTTTGCCTGTATTCCTACAGCGTTGACCCCGCCCATGCATATTGCGGTAAGGAAGCTAGCAGACGACAAAGGACCGAGGGGGTACAGTGTTTGCTGAAAAATGAAAAATTTTCAAACCTACTAAATTTGTTCCAAATCACATGAGTTTGAGTCAGAGGCTAGTCTTTCACAAAAAGTGGTTTTTATTTCTGTGGATGCCTTAGTACGTGCGGTATGAATATAAGAGTTACATAGAAAAACAGAAGGAAAAGAGTGATTTTTTAATACCAGTGTGCAGCCTTATCTACAGAATGAGGAAAAGGGGGATAACTGAGGCGGATAAAATTGTTACCAGATTTGTTCAGGTTTTGTATTTATTTTATGTCCATCTGTTTGTTTCTGTGTGTTACGCACGCACACACGCATGTAAATCGCTTAAACAGCTGACAATGAATGTGATACTTCGTGTCTCCCCAAACCTGTTATTTTTTTCTTTGTGTTGTTGTTGCATGTTTTCCCTTGCTTACTTTGTCCATTTCTTTCTTTCTTCCGTGTGTGTGCGTGCTCTTTCCCCTCCCCGTTGTTCATTTATCTCTAGATGGTTTAGCCCATTGTCTGCGGGATCATTTATTTGTTTACTGGCTTTAGCCTATATCAAATCATCCCGCCGACCTTAGTTCAAATTGAACTCGTATCTCTGACAAAACCAAACAATGCAAAACGACCTTGGCCTAAATTCAAATTAGCTTGCATTAAAATGCTCATTGTTTTGGACTTTGTTTAACACTCTCCCATGTAGGCTTCATGCTTGCGATAGGGTTTGATAGTTCTTTGCTCGTTTGTTTGGATTTTTTTTTTTTTTTTTGGGGGGGGGGGGGGGGGATTACACACACACACACACACACACACACAGAGTTGACCAAAGATTGTATTCCACACACACACAGATGGTGACCTGGATTCAGAGGATAAAACATCGAAAGAATTCCATAACATGTTCAATATGCAAGTTTGTTGAATCTGGAGATCTATATATCATTTTTGTAGTATGATGCCTTTGTGTGTGTGTGCGCGCGCATATATATATATATATATATATATATATAGTATATATATATGTGTGTGTGTGTGTTCACAATTGTGTTTTAGCAAATAATAGCAGGAGTGGGTGAACGAACGACTGATCGCCTATGGTTTTCTCTCTATCTCTCTCTATATATATATATGTTGAAACAGGATAGATCTAGATCTAGCTGTATGCCTTAATTGTGCTTAGTTATTTCATCAGATCATCGTCATCATCACTGATATCTTAATGTTATTCGTAGTAGCATTTATCATTATCATCATCATCACCATCATTATCACCATTGTTATCATCATTATTTCGCTTTCTACAGGGTTTGATATTCTAATATCACTGAGAGTGAACAGACGTAAAATCGATTCGAAGGGTTTGATATTTCTTTGTTCCTTTGGACGAGGTTTGTTTTTTTTCTTAGATAGATGACTTGAAAAAAAAGCAGATGTTTCTATTTTATTCTGAAAAAAATCACCAGGTGTGTTGTTTTCAGGAAAATGACAAGATCCAGGGGCAGGCAAAGTATTATTGTTAAAACAGCAGTCATCCTCGATCAGTTGTGACCTAGCCTAAAGCAGACATCACTGTTTGGCGGCAAAAAACCTTCACGGTGAGGTCGATTCTACGTAGCCTAGGCCTAGATGCAAACATTTCAAAAGTCTAGGCCTAGTTTTCAAATCTGATCAACCGCCAACGGATGGCGCTAGATTCGGTGTGTCACAGAATGAAATAGATCTTCGTCATACGTAAAAGCTACGAAATTATCAGTAGCCGTTCATGCAGGGCTACAAACTTCCCAATTGTTCCAAACATACTGCAACATTCAAACAGAAATCTTGAAAAAAGAAAAAAAGTTTATAAAACTCAGTCATATAGATTTTAAGGCTTTAAATGTATTGCCCTTTTTAAAGTACGGTACGTTTTTTTAAAAACAAGTCAGTAAACAGAATAGGCCCTATACCACTTTCGACCCACTGCAGAGTTTAGATCACTAGGCCCAACCAAAAAGTACTAGACACAACTTTTCCCGCTTCCCTAAACATTTTTTTTTTTAAAGACATTCGATTATAGTGTTTTGTTTTTATGTACGTGGTATAGCTTTTTTTATATTCATTTTTTGGGCCTATACTCAGCTTTATGTTATTTGAATCTCTTTTATTTGGGAGAAATTATTTAGTCATTTGTCTGTTTTTGCATTTGTACTCTCTCTCTCTCTCTCTCTCTCTCTCTCTTTCCCCCCATAGTGTATGGGTATTGGGCTTATTTTACTATCATGATACATCCCTACAAGCGGGGAATGGAAGTAAAACAGCACATGGGTGCTTATTCATTACGGTATCCTCGAGATAAAAGAATTTGATTAGGTTTGAGAATCTTATTTGATTTGATTTGATTTGATCTCTCTCTCTCCTCTCTCTCTCTCTCTCTCTCTCCTCTCTCTCTCTCTCTCTCTCTCTCTAAACAGAATAGGCCATATACCACTTTCGACCCACTGCAGAGTTTAGATCACTAGGCCCAACCAAAAAGTACTAGACACAACTTTTCCCGCTTCCCTAAACATTTTTTTAAAAAGACAT
>CM054134.1:118324583-118329583 GCA_028751875.1 Rapana venosa
CGCCCTCCACCATGCCCATTGCCAGCGTGAAGAGCTCTTGCACCACGCTCTCCTCTTCGTTCATGGCTGACGTATTATATAATTTTATATAGAGAAAGAAGAGAGGAGTTCCGTATAGAGCGGTGTAAGCTTGCTTACACTTTCGGTTCTGTTTGTTTTCTTTCAGCTATGAGATTAAAGCAGTCTGCATCAGCTCCTAGATGAAGTTATCGTGGATTTTTTTGGGTTTGTTTAAAAAAAAAATCATTTATTCTTTTATTTCGTGGATAATGGAGTAAGCGCCCGTGTGCTGTTCTTTGTCACCGTGTGTATGCAGTTTTGTCAAATTTGTCATCCGTTCCCACCCGGAACACAATGGCCTACTCTTCCGAAAAGCAGAAGAGGTTTGAAGGTGAAGTGCCGAAATTTTGTCAGAAGGGGCTTCTTTCTTTGAAGGCTATCTGCCGCCCAGATGTCCTTACAGGGTGTTTGTGTCTTTATCTTGTTTTCAAGTGTTCTTTGTTGTTAAGTTTGTTTTCAGTTCTGGTTCAGTGGGCTCTGAAGCTGAACTCGTTAGTGGAATGACTTTGGGTGGTGGTGAAGAATGGTGAGGACAGTCACCATCTATCTGTTTGTTGTGGCTACTCCACCGGTTAGAGCACTACTGTACTGTCCGTCTCTGGGAGACTGTGTGTGGTCACCAAGGAGCTGAAGCTGAGGTGAAGAGACCTGGAACAAGAGCAATGATGATGTGATGATGTGATAATGATGATCATGTGTGTATGTGTGTGTGGATGATGAATGACGCATATGTGTGTGTGTATGTCTGTTGTTCAGTCTCTGTGTATGTCTGTCTGTCAGTCTGTCTCTCTTTCTTGGAAATGCTAGCAAACAGCAACAAAAGTCCTTGTACTGATCACAGAACAGAGATCTGGGTGCTTTACTTTTAAAACTACATCATCACTATCGTCGCTGTGGTCATAATCCTCCTCCTCCTCATCAGTTACAAAACCACCACCACTAACCACCCACCACCACACCACCCACCCACCACCACCACCCACCCACCCACCACCCACCACCAACCAACCACAACCAGCCACCAATCAACCACCAACCACCCACCCACCACCACCCACCACCACCACCCACCCACCCACAGCAGCAGCAGCAAAGTAAAGGAGAAATTACCGGCAAGATAAAGCTCCACTGCACGGAAGTGGAAAAGGTCGATATCAGAAAAGACATCTCTTTGTCAATGTTCCTGTTTTGTTTTGTTTATTTACAAACAAAACAAAGCATTATCTCTAAAACACACACACACACACCACACACACACACCACCACCACGCACGCACGCACGCACACACGCACACCACACACACTTCTCTCTCTCCTCTCACTTTCTCTCTCTCTTACTTACAATAAATACATGTTCATTTTATGACTTTATTGTTACTTTTTTTTCTCTTTATTGTGCGAGTGTATGGGTATCGGCTTATCTTATTATCATGACGTTCAATTTGTACGAGTATAATTTTTAAAAAAATTCTTGATGGTGATCGTGTGCTGTCTTGAGAATTATATATATATAGTATTATCCCTGAAACACACACACACACACACCGCGCGCGCGCGCGCGCACACTCTCTCTCAATCTCTCTCTGACTTAATAGGTTTGGCTTTTTTCCTTTCTTATCTTCCTTGTTTTATTATTTTTTTTATTGTGTGAGTGTATGGGTATTGAGTTTATTTCATTATTATGACATATCATTTTTACGAGTATAATCAAAATGAATGTTGATGGTGATCGTGTACTGTTTTGAGAATTATATATTTAGTATTATCTCTGAAACACACACACACACACACACACTCCCTCTCTCTTTCTCTCTCTCCTTTTATTGTTTTGCTTATAGTTATAGTTGTTGTGTATCATGATGAAGGAAGTATTCATACTTTATATTTTCAATATTTTATTGGGCTTGTTGACTGTACTTGAGTTCTAGTGAATGTCTTTTCTCAATATCTTATTGTTACGTGTAACAACTATGTGTAACATTTTACAATGTGTAGATGTTCATTTTTATGACTTTATAAGTTGGGCTTTTTTTGTTTTTTTCTTTTTGTTGTTGTTGCTGTTTTTCCTTTTTTTTGTGGTCCTTAGTTTTGGGTTTGTTGTTATTTTTTCTTTTGTTTGCTTCTTTTTTTTTGGGGGGGGGGGGTTGTTTACTTTGGGGTTTTTCTTTTAGTTGTTTGTTTGGGTTTTAAAAGTTTTCCCCCTTCGTTTCTACTGTGTGAGAGTATGAGTATTGGGTTTATCATTAAGATGTATCCCTACGGGCGGGGACTGGATGTAAAAAAAAAGAACATGAGTGGTGATTTATTATCCTCGAAATAAAAGAATTTCTCTCTCTCTTTCTCTCTCTACTGCCCACATTAATTAACTGTTCGCCGTCCAACAACCGATACTCTCAAGATCAGATGAAAAGAATGGAAAATACCTTATTATAAGGGGACACACGACTAAACTTTAACGATAACATCGACAGTATCCAAACAGTGCATGAATTGATTGATAAATCCACACGAATTTGAGACTACAGACAACAAGTCATGTCAACGGTTCTGCGAGATGAAGCGCTCTGCCTCCTACCTTGTGTCTTGAAAAGAAAAGGTAGGCTAGGAAATTACTGAGCTGAGTGATAATGCAGTTTCTTCCCTTGGTCCGATTGCTTCATTGTGTGTGTGTTAGTGTGTGTGTGTGTGTGGTGTGTGTTAGTTGTGTGTGTGTGCGTGTGTGTGTTAGTGTGTGTGTGTGTGTGTGTGTGTGTGTGTGTGTGTGTGTGTGTGTGTGTGTGCGTGCGTGTGTGGTGTGCATTTTTTTCGTTATATGTTTTTGTTTACTTCAGTTTGGTAGCGTTGTATATTTGATTTTCGTGTATTGATATTTATACATATGGAAACCCATTTTCTATATTATTATTATTATTATGATGTCACTTGTCTGCATAAGCACCATACGTTAACTCCTCCTCGTGGGGTGGGGGGTAAACTAAGCTGTAGCTTGATGCCTTTCCCCTGCTGTATTGAGGTTGGCTTGTGGTGTGTGTGTGTGTGTGCGTGTGTATGTGTTGTGTATGTGTGTATGTGTATGTGTTGTGTGTGTGTGTGTGTGGTGTGTGTGCGTGTGTATGGTATGGTGTGTGTGGTATGTTTGTGTGTGTGTGTGTGTGTGGAATAAATCAACCAATTTGTTCCCCCATATGACGCCCTGAGAAATTGTTGTGTCTTCATTCCCATATGATTCCCGGAGAAGTTATCTCTGGATTTTCCGCACATGACTTCTGAGAAGTTATGACTTGATTTCCCCATATGATTTCTGAGAAGTTATCTGGATTTTCCCCACATGACTTCTGAAAAGTTATGACTTGATTTCCCCATATGACTTCTGAGAAGTTATCTGGATTTTCCCCACATGACTTCTGAAAAGTTATGACTTGATTTCCCCATATGACTTCTGAGAAGTTATCTGGATTTTCCCCACATGACTTCTGAGAAGTTATCTCTGGATTTTCCACATGACTTCTGAGAAGTTATGACTTGATTCCCACCATATGACTTCTGAGAAGTTATCTGGATTTTCCCACATGACTCCTTGAAAAGCTATGACCTGATTTCCCCAAACGCACTGAATTTTTTTAGGCAGCGTGTTGCGGGGAAGTTGAACCTGGCGGGCCTCATCCCTCTCTAGTCACAGGGCGCATGCTAGGTATGTTCGCGCCATCCGTGCCCCTGGTCCGCTGTTGAAGGAAACCAGGAGTTCGACATGTGCACAAGATGTTCTGCGTGTGTTCGCCCACGGGACCTCAGTTTATAATAATAATATATGGAATTGATATAGACTCGTCTGAAGGACTTTAGGGGGAGTGGAGCGGTATTTCCAAAAGCAAGGGAGATTTTGCAGTGCTAAGCTGTGTCAGGCTTTGTGGTCGACTTTCCAGCGTTAAATGTGCAACGTTCTTTCTGTACATGTACTTTGTGTCGTGTGTGTGTGTGTAGTGTGGTGTTGTGTGTGTGTGTAGTGGTGTGTGTGTGTGTGTGTGTGTGTGTGTGTGTGTGTGTGTGTGTTGTAGTGTGTGTGTGTGTGTGTGTATGTGGGGTGTGTGTGTGTGTGTGTAGTGTGTGTGTGTTGTGTGTGTTGTGTGTGGTGTGTGTGGTGGGGGGGGGGGGAGGATGTGTTTGTGTGTGTGTGTAGTGTATGTGTAGTGTGTGTGTGTGTGTGTGTGTGGTGTGTGTGTGGGGGGGGGGGTGGAGTACATGTTGTTTGTGTAGTGTGGGTGTGTGGTGGGTGGTACATGTGTTTGTGTATGTTGTGTGCACGCGCGTAGATGTGTGAGTGAGTAGTGTGTGGTGAGTGTGTGTGTGTGTGGTGATTATATATTATATTTATATAGATATATGTGTGGGGGGGGGGTGATAGATTTATATGTTGATGAGTATGTATGATATATTGATAGTGTTATAGTATAGTGTTATTATATATATTGTATATTGTGTGTGTGTGTGGTGGTGTGTGTACATGTGTGTGTGATGTGTGTGCTGAGTGTGTGTGTGTGAGTGTGTGTGGACGCAGCGCTGCGCGCGCGTGCATAGCACTTCAGATCATCTACTGTTTGCAGTGAGTCAATGCAATGCATACAATGCGCCCACCGGTACGCCTTCAGCGGCGTTTCAACATCATAGCTATGGCGACCCTTTCAGTAACGTTCTGAATGCTGTGCTGCTTGACTGACTGTGTACATAAGCTGCTTACTTCTGCCCCCTAAGAGGGCCTTGGGTATGGACATACGGCACACACACACACGCGCACGCGCGGGCGCGCAAGCACACACACACATACGCACACACACACATGCACACACGTACACATTCGCCCTCACATACACATTCGCGCTCACACCCACATGCTCCTTCTCTCTGAAAATAAAAGTTTGACTTTGACTTTGACTCTCACACAC
>CM054134.1:118339583-118342083 GCA_028751875.1 Rapana venosa
ATATAACACTTCTCTCCCACGCCGAAGTCGGATGTATTGGACCTGATTTGTAACAATAGTTGATGCCTGAGAGTTCAACGAAGAAGAAGCGCTCTGATTTGTTTTTAGAAGATATAGCGCTATATAAATTACATTTAGTAGTAGTAGTAGTAGTAGTAGTAGTAGTAGTAGTAGTAAGAAGCTAGTGGGAAAGACAAGTGCTTTTCTTCCTTCAAAAGTATTTTTCCGGCAGAAAGTTTCGTAGCAATCGTTACTGATAAATGACAGATAATATGCTTTCGGCTGAATGTAGTTAGTTTAAGAAACTGAAGGAAACGGGTTTTAAAGGCAGACTCCTCGTCTCCATGTCTTATGTCCATCGCACGAACACTACACAGAAAACACTTTTTCAATGCACTGTATAATTTCGATTCACCTTCTTCACATAATTATCTCATTGTCTTATAGGCGGTGGGGGTACCACTGAAGATTTTGCAACCAGCTTTCTCCAGTATAGACGGGTTCACAAAATAAATATAGTAGGATAGATTTCATTTGAGTCCATCCACACAGAAATGATGTGTATGTCTTGTTATATTACACCAGTGAAAATACAATAAAAAGAATTACAAAAAATTCCTAAATTCAATGCAGAGGTGATGAACAAAGAAAAAAAAAAGGTAATACAAGAAACACACGCACACACGCACACACACACACACACACACACACACACACACACACACACTCTAGATTCAAGATGATCCTAACTGAACAAAGTGTATAGGTGTAATTATTGGTGCGAGCGTTGTTCGCGCGCGCACATATGTGTGTGTGTGTGTGTACGCGCAAACGCGCGCGCGCGCACGCGTGTGTGTGTGTGTGTGTGTGTGCGCGCGCGCGCGCGCGTGTGTGTGTAGGTGTGGGTGTGTGTAGGTATGCGTGCGCGCGTGCGTGTGTGTGCGCGCGCGCGTGTGTGTGACTATTAATTGTTGGCACAATTAAGGTTAATGAAGAGCGCTAATGGCAAGGTCATTAAACTTTAACTGCTTTTCCCCATAACGTAAACCAAGTATCCTCCTCTCTCTCCTGTCCACATGGCTTTTATGCTAACTGGGGACATAAAATTTCTGTGTCAGTGTCAATCTCTTTCTCTCTCTCTCTCTCTCTCTCTCTCTCTCTCTCTTCTCTCTCTCTCTCTCTCTCTCTCTCTCTGTGGGCAATGACAATAAGTTGTTAAAGCCTCTCTCTCTGTCTCTCCCTCTCTCTGTCTCTCTCTTACTCTGCGCAATGGCAATAAGTTGTTAAAGCGTTGAAAGCGTCTCTCTCTCTCTGTCTCTCTCTCTCCCTCCCTCTCTCTCTCCTCCCTCTCTCCCTCCCTCTCTCTCTCTCTCACCCCTCTCTCTCTCCTTTCCCCTCTCTCTTTCTCTCTCATTCCCCCTCCCTATCCCACTTTCTCTGAAATATTGGTTTTTATTTATTTTATATATCTCTTTGTAATGAAGTACCGCCACAAAAAGTAATCACAGAAAACCGACAAGGAGCCCTTATTCGGTCAGAGGAACGGAACAGTTTATAATTAATTACCAGGGGACAGGTGTCTGTCTCTCCATTAAAACGAAATAAGTTACCCTTCATGTAGCGGAAATGTTTGCAAAGCGTGTGAACGCTTAAACAGCTTGTGCATTACTCTGCTCTTCCACAAAAAGAAGAACAGGTTCTGTTTTGTTTCGATTTGTTTTGTTCTGTTCTGTTTTCCGTTCCTCGGGTAGAGCTCTGAGATTCACCAATGGCGAGCTTTTGCAAATTTATGCAACCGTGAAGGTAGCCGCATTCCGACTTCGGTGATGTATACTGGGCGCGTTCGTGTTTCCGTAACCGCACCGAACGCTGAACATACATGACGGGATCTTTAAATTCTCGCGCATGTTCGATCTTCTGCATGTGTAAATTTATACACGAAGAGAATTAAGGCACTGGCAGGTCTGCACTTGGAGTTGACCTGGGAAATAGTAAAAAAAAAAAAAAAAAATCTCCACCCCCTCATTTACCAGCCGCCGCCAAGATTTAAACCCGAGACTTCATGGCGCGCAAGTATTGGCCAGGTACCCGCCGTTAAGGTGGCCGCATTCCGACTTCGGGAAGGTTGAAGCCTAATCTTCATAATGATAATGATAATAATAATAATAATGATAATAATGATGATGACGTATGGGGCTTATATAGCGCTGAATCTTGCAAAGTAAACAGATCGAAGCGCTTGCATTCAAATCAGTCAGTCACAAGCATGAAACCGTCCACACATCTTAAGAGACTAGCATGGGAAAAGAGTATCGGAACAAGTGTTAAACTTCGGATTGGTGGGGTTAGGGTGTGGGTGAGGTGGTGGTGGGTTAGGGGGTGTGGGTGAGGTTGAGGTGGTGGGGTTAGGTGTGTGGGTGGGTGGTGGGGTTGGGTGAGGTGGGTGAGGTGGTGGGGTTAGGGTGTGGGTGAGGTGGCGGCGGGTGGCTGTGGGTGCGGT
>CM054134.1:118347083-118357083 GCA_028751875.1 Rapana venosa
ATCAAAATCACACATTCCACAGAGAAAGCCTCTCGGCAACAACATCGCTTGTTGTCAACTCACGTGTGTAACACACAGAGAAGCAGACATCATCATCACCCCCACCACCACAGCACTCGCGTCTTCATCATCCCCTGCTCTCCACAACCGGGCTTCTAAGCACTGACCACCACACAATAACAACAGCAAACGACGACCCACACAATTAACCAACCACTTGCCTGGCAGAAAATCGATGAAAACGTGGTAGTCGAATCTAAGTCCTACTGGTTATTTCATCATGTCTTCCACCCATACTTGGAATGTTGCCGGGTTCGCTTTAGCTTGGCAGCCACGTGCAGTTTAGCGACGAAGCGACGTGTGCTTTGGGAGTGGTGCGTGTGCGTGTGTGTGTGTGATGGTGAGAATGGGAGCAAAACCACGTGTTGGTTTTTTTTCTCCCCCAGTTCAATGTGTCAGACGCCTAGGCTAACCCGTTCATTCTGCCCTCAGGACAACACCTAAGTACTAAGAAACGAAAGCTGTGCGACCTCAGTCCCCCAACACACATCAGGCAGCTGTGTTAGGGGGGAAAAACCGCTCTGTCTGTGAAATATATAGCCTAGCATGGTTTATATAATTATATTACTGAGCAAAGAGTTGTATTGGTCGACCCACAACGCGCGTCTTGCCTAGGCAATGCTAGGCCTAGCTAGGCTAACAGTGCCAGTAGCCGAGGCTGTAGGAAAATTGCTTTGTCACTGCACACATCCTCTTTTTTTTTTTTTTAAAGCGTGCCGGTATAGTGGGTTAAAAAGGACACAGGTGAGGTGGGGGGGGGGGGGGGGGGGGGGGGGGGGGGGGTAGGAGTGGGGGTAATGAGCGGGGAGTGGTGGTGGAGGTGGGGTAAGGGGTGGGTGAGGCCCATTGTCATGTGTGTGCTGGTTTTATGTGTGTGTGTGTGTGTGTTTTAAAAGATGTATGTGTTGCAGTGTATAGGCCAGAGAGTGAGAGAGAGAGAGAGAGAGGGGAGAGAGAGAGAAGAGAGAGAGTGTCCTTATTTCCATGGTGACAGATAAGTAGTGACATATTGTGTGGTTTTTTTCTCATCCGGCCCTTTTACACACACACACACACACACTGCAAATGTGAATGCGAAATGATGATTAAAAATAAGGGGTAGTGGGTCAGGGTCAAAACAAACAATCCACAAAATAACCAAATTAATACACAGTGCCATATATCAACGTGGTGTGGCTACCACATTGTAGAATGCATTGTGCAATAATGTACAATGACATGTCATCAGTGTATGACGTTAACAATGGAAGGAGGCAGGGATTAATTAGCTACATACATTTCTGTCAGGATAATCACCCTTCGCACTGTCCCATATCTCTGAAACCTCTACGAAAAAAGTGAGGCAGTTCATTCCTTCGGTTGCAGAAGTGTTTCTCCACATTATGTAAACACTGCAAAAACATCACTTGTATTGCATACTTTATGGCATTGTATAATGTATTTATTATATATTGTATTGTATATTGTATTGTATATTGTATTGTATATTGTATTGCAGTGTATTGTATTGTCTACCACTTAAAGTCAGCAGATTTCTCTGCGTGAAATTCGGGGAGAGGGTTTGTGTTCTTGTCTGCATGTGTGCTTGTTTCCCTTCCAGAGTGTCCTTTTCCAACAGAATTTTATCAGGGACAACTCTGTTGTTTCCGTGGGTTCTTTTACGTGCTCTTAATGAGTACTGCACACGGGAGATTGGTTTATCGTTTCATCCCAAAGACTAACACCCAGACAACCACTCACATACTAGTGGATGGGGGTCAGACGGGGATCGACCCACTAACACACTGCAAACCCGGACTTTCCGCTTTCTAGGCAGGTGCGTTTCCTCTAGACTACCATCTACTTACAGTACCATGTCACTGTCACTGTCACTGCCAACACACTCTGGATCAGACACATCCGTTTCCTCCTAGCTCACATTGTCACATGGGGGGACGGGATAGCCTGGTGGTCAGAGAGAGATGCGCTCGTGATCTGCTGATCCGGGTTCGAATCTCGTTCAAGAGGAATTTTTATCTTTGGAGTTAACATCAGTGCCAACTCCGCTCCCCCTAAAAGTCCTTCGGATGAGACCATAAACCGAGGTCCCGTGCAGAACATCTTGCGCACACGTTGAAACCCATTCCGCTATTCGGAAGAGTAGACCATTGTGTGCCAATGGGAACAGTTGGCAAAATTGACAAAACTGCATACACACGGGGACTGGATGTAAGAAAGCACACGAGTGCTTATTCCATTATCCTCGAAATAAAAGAATAACAAATATGAAAACAAGCACAATATTATTATTACCTCATTATCAGTTTCTTCACCAAGCAGTCATCTACTCGCCATGTTTACAGGTCTGTTTGACTCACTGGCCCCTCCCCCCTCCCCACACGGAGAGGATGCCCCTGGGTCTTTCGGTGAAAACAGCATCTCCACTTTGGAAATTCTGTGCTAGAAATGTTCCCTTTTCAATCACTCCTTTTGTTTTTCTGCCTTTTCCCTAACCCTTACCTCTCAAACTCCCCCCACACCAACACCATCTCTCTCTCTCTCTCTTGCTTATTTTCTGCCTACCCAGCCCATTCTTCTGCCTTTTTAATCAAATAGTTCTAAAGGCCCATCTCCTCTCCCTCGCTGCTTTACCTTCCCTGGCCCTAAAGAGGGCAGGTATCCATTTTACAGCTGGGTGAACTGGGGGGGGGACTGTACTGAAGCCAAGGCGCGCAAACGGTCACCCATCCAAGTGGTAGCCACGCTCGACGCTGCTTAACTTGGCTGGGGAAAAGCTAGTGCTCTGACCACTGAGCTATCCTGTCCCCAAGAGGTGAAGGAAGAAGTGTAAGTAAGAGAAGCTGTTCCAACTCTTGTGGCTCAGAAGCAGAACACACACTGGGTGGAGCTGATGAAAACAATCCTGAAGGGGATACCTCGCTCTCCCCGTTTTTGATTTCTTGTTTATCTTATTCTTTTATTTCGAGGATAGTGGAAGAAGCACTCATGTACTTTTTTTTGGACATTCAGTCCCTGTGTGTGTGCATTTTTTATAAATTTTGCCATCCGTTCTCACCTGCACACAATGGCCTACTCTTCCGAAGAACGGAACGGGTTTTAACGTGTGTGCAAGATGTTCTGTGTGCGTTCGCACACGGGATCTTGGTTTAAAGTCTCATCGGAAGGACTTTTAGGGAGAGTGGAGTCTGCACTAATGTTAACCCTAGAAGAAAAATCCTCTTGAACGAGATTGGAACCGGGGTCAGCAGATTGTGAGCACAATGTGCATCACTCTGACCACGGGCTATCAGTCCCCCTTTGGTCATTAAAGTGCAGTACCCCTCCATTCTCCTATTGTCTCTCAAATTTTCCTTAAACATTCCATCATATTACTAAAGTAATGTCTGTCTCTGCTGTTGCACTCCAATCATTTAAAAAGGGGGACACATTGTGCACTCTCTGCTTCAGTCCCATAGCTTCATCATGACAAACACAATCTGCAGCTTCTTTCATCAGCATGGCACTCCTTCTTTTCTGCTGCAGCCGTGTTCTACACCTAATTGTTTAGTTCATTTTCACAGAAAACAGACTGTCTATTTTGTAGTATGTCATATCAGTTTGTTGTTTATTTTGACATGGCCTTAGAAAGGGAGCACAAATTGCTATGATTAAACATAATAATAATCATAATGGAATTTGTATAGCACTGAATCTTGCATTCATAACATTCACATACATGCAACTGTTCACAAAAGATCAACATATTTTTTATTTACACACACACTGTCAATACCAGGTCAAGTGGTGTTGTTAGTGTCACCAACAACATAACACAAACAAGGAGGGGTAGGTAAAAAGAAACCCAATGGTAAAGAAACCTGTTTATTGGCTTTCCCCTGCCTGTATGTTAGTGCATTTCAGCACACTGTCAGTCTCTGCTTACCTGGGAGGAGCACTTTCGCCGGTATGATGCAGTTTGAAATGGAAAGAAGTTGGCTTGACAGTTGCTGGATGATAACAGTTTGCTACCCCCTACCTTCCTCTTTAGAAGAGGAGAGCAGGTTTTTTTTTGTTTTTTGTTTTGTTGTTTTTGTTTTGTAGCACTGAGTACAGAGCTTCTGACTTCAGCGAAAAACCCGCAACCTAAAGTGGTATGGGCAGGTCACAGAACATCTGGACTGGCCAAGACTGTCCAGCAGGGAACAGTACAAGGAAGAAGACAAAGAGACAGACAGTGAACACGATGAGAAGATGACATCTGAGAGTGGACTGGTCTTGAGTGGAACGATTTGCTACAGAGGGCAGAGGACTGTGGGGAGTGGAGGAAGCTGGTTGCAGAATCTTCATTTTTGCCTCCACAGTCCACGGGACTAGGGGATAGGTGAAGAAGGTGAAGGTGAAGAGTACAGCATTGTCCTTTCTACTGTCATTTTGAAGTTAGATATGTTGAAAAACAGCATAACTTTACACCAGGGCTTGAAATGGTGCCTTGCTGGCAGCCAAGCAAAGGAAGCCACCCAGAGAAAGAAAGAGGGGAGAGACAGAGACAGAGACAGACAGACAGACAGACAGAGAACGCAAGAATAGCAAGAGTGAGTGTAGCCTAGAAATTAAGGGAAGGGCAAGGAACAGCTGGAGGGCTGAAGGCTGAAGAGCAACAATGCTGAAAGTAAGACAGACAGAGATCAAGATCTGGACAGCCATCTGTGGGACACATTATGTTACTCTGGCGATGGGCTGGATAATGGACGACCCCTATTTTCGGCAAACCCTCCATCATAAACCACAGGGCACACAGACAGGCAGACAACTTTTATTATTGTCATTATTTTATTTATCCGTTTTCATTAACTGTGGCTGGGTTGCTCAGGAGTCAGAGCACTCGCTTTCCCCCCAGCTAAGGTTAAGCAGCATTGAGCGTGGTTAGCAAGTGGATGGGTGTCCGTTTGTGGGTCTTGGCTTCAGCCCCCCCCCCCCCCCCCCCCCTGTAAATGGGTACCTACCCTCTTTAGGGTCATGGAAGGTAAAGCAGTGAGGGAGAGGAGATGGGCGCTGGCCTAAATATACTGACCCCTTTAGAGGCTGAAGTCTCTGACACCACCTCCCCAACGACTGCGAAGGTTATGGGAACACATTTACTCTTACCTGTTTACCATTTTCATTACAGATGGTCTAAACAACATTTTAGTCTTTCGGAACAATGTAGCACCTACACATGTTATTTAAGTACAACAGAAACAAGGTTTCAAAAGTACTCTAAAATACATGAGCAATAAAAAAAATATATATATAAAAGGAGTGGGTTTGTGGGTGGGGGTGGACTGCAGTTGAACTTGGTCACATCAAATAGATGAAAGATGATAAAAGCATCTACACTGAAATATCTCACTCCATGAATCACAAGGATGAAAAAAAGCACATGAGTGCTTATTCCATTATCCTCGAAATAAAAGAATAAAATAAATTTTTTTTTTTTTTTAAATTTCCTTGGGTTGCTTTTTTATACTTCGGGAAATTTTCTAAACTGACATAGACTGTATGCCATATTGCAAGAAGAAACATTCGAAATTGACATAAAACCAAATGACATAGATTGTACAGTATCATTATTATTATATAATATTATATTATAAGAGGAAAATAATCCAAATTGACATTAAACCCTATGCCATACACTGTATTGTATCATATTATATTACAGAGAAAAAATGAAAAATTTAAAACTGACATAAACCACATGCCATAGATTGTATAGTATCATATTGCAAGATAGTCATTGTATCCTATTGTACTGTCAAACTAGTTTTTATTATTAAAATTTTTTTTATACCACTTTAACTGACGGCAGATTTCTCTGCATGAAATTCGGGCTGCTCTCCCCTGGGAGAGCGCGTCCCGACAAGAGCACCCCCCCCCCCCCCTTTTTTTTAAATTTTAAAATTTTTTAATCTCTCTGCAACTATATTTGTTTCCCAATCAGAGTGACTGTTTTGTACAGAATTTTGCCAGGAACTTTGTTGCCCGTGGGTTCTTTTGTGTGCGCTAAATAATTATGTGAAACACACGGGACCATGGTTTATCGTCTTATCCGAAAGACTAGCACCCAAACCACCACTCATGGTCTTATGGATGGGGGAAAAGTTTTGGGCCCAAAGGGGATCAAACGACGGCACACTTCCGACCTGGACTTTTCGCTGTAGAACCTTTTTATCTGAATATTATCTCCCCTGACATCTTGGCAGGTGGCGCAGCAGCAAAAGGCTCTATGCCTAATCTATCAGTTCATCATGTTGCAGCTATGATAATTACGATGTATGATCTGATATGAGTTGATATATGATAATGATATAATGTAAGTAACACAATATAATATTATAATGTAATATGATATAACATTATGATATTAAAGCCACATATATCCCCAAAATTCAAGCAGTCAAAGGCAATGCATTCAGTTGGTACAGAGGGAAGAGAATTTCAAACTTAAAGCCGAACAACTGCATTAAAAGGGGAGAGAGAGAGAGAGAGAGAGAGAGAGAGAGGCCACACAATAGGGGGGAGCCAGGGCACACAAGCCCAAGGAAGAACCAGCTGCTAACGGTCAGTCAATATTTCTTTTAGTTTTTCTTCCGCGGCCGACGTTGATTTGTGTTGTTGTTCATCGGCAAGAACTCCGAGGTTCACCAATGGTGAGATTTCGCGAAAGCGACTGTTTTTACCTCCCATGAAGGCAGCCGCATTTCGGCTTCAGGGGATCGACATTGATTGAGTTTCTGTAGTTTTGTTTCTGAGGGGGTCAATCTTCTTTCTTATTGTGAAGATCAGTTTGACCCGTGTGTTGTCCAGTGCTCTGTTTCTGTCTTTGCCACTCTTTCCGTGTGTGTGCGTTCACATTTTATAATTCGTTCTCTTCTGACAAAAAGACGTTGTTTAAAATTGAGCAGATTTATAGTTTTAGTGTAAAGTTGCATCTGGTTGTGAAAAGATTTGACAATATTTCTATTAATTTTCTGTCACATGCAGTGCTGTAAATGTTTTGTTGTTGTTGTTGTTGTTGTTGCAAAGTCGTTTTGTTTACTGACGTACTTACTCCATGACTAACGGACTGATAGTGTGACTCCATGTCAAATCTAATGTTATCTACATTGTTGAATGTTAATGATAATAATAATAATGTATGGAATTTATATAGCGCTGAATCGTGTAAAGCAACAAATCAAAGCGCTCAATGTTGTGTGTAAATCACAGGAAGCTTATGTATGTAAATTGGAGTCGGATTTTACTCCCGTTCATCGAATGGAGCTCAAAATTCACCAATAGTGAGATTCTTGCATAGGCGACGGTTTTAACCAACCTTTAAGGTAACTGCTTGCCTGCTTTGGGGTGATATTTAAACACGACACCTGTTGCATGCGGTTTAAAAAAAAATGTCAGCATTCGTACGGGCACGTGATAGCGTTCTCACACAGGACTTCAGTTTATAGTCTCATCCGAAGGACTTTCAGGGGTGTGAAGTCGGCACTGATGTTAATTAACTCCAGGGAAAAATTCCCTTCAACGGTATGCCTCGAACCCGGGCCGTCAGATGGAGATCTCAACGCTCTAACCACTAGGCTATCCCGCCCCCCCCCCCCCCCCCCAGGAGTTGGATAAGCGACCTGGTGAAAGCGCTCCTGCTTGAAAAGCAGGAGGTCCCCAGAAAGATGGAAGGGGACGGGATAGCTCAGTGGTCGGAGCACTCGCTTTCCCCCAGCCAAGTTAAGCAGCGTCGAGCGTGGTTACCAGTTGGATGGGTGACCGTTTGCGCGCCTTGGCTTCAGTACAGTTCCCCCAGTTCCCCCAGCTGTAAATGGGTACCTGCCCTCTTTAGGGTCAGGGAAGGTAAAGCAGCGAGGGAGAGGAGATGGGCACCGCCCTCAATATGCTGGCCCTAGAGAAGTGAGGTCTCTGACGCCTCGCTCCCCTACGACCTTATAGGTTATGGGACTCCTTTACCTTTTACCTTTTACCCCAGATAGATCAGATACTACCTGAATCCAGAGTTCTCTCCCCTCCCAATCGTCTACTAGGGTGATGGTCTCCCTTGCTAGTTTCTTGTATGTGGAAATAAACTGTGGGTCACCGTAACAAGAGTCTTCCTCCTGGCAAACTGTATTGTATAATCTTGTGTTGTATTGATTTATATTGTATTGTGTTGTATTGATTTGTATTGAATTGTATTGTAATGTATACCGCTTTAAGTCATGGCAAATCTTTTACTTTAAATTTGGACTGTTCTCTCACCAGAAAGCGATTCTCCACAAGTGCAACTCTACCCACTTTTACTTTGTTGTTACTTTAAAAAAAAAAATCATATCATGTTTACGTTTCTCAACTAGAGCTCCCAGGTTCACCAATGGTGAGATTTTTGTGTATGTGACCGTTTTTAGCCCACCATGAAGGTAGACGCATTCCGGCTTCGGAGACGTCTCCTATTTGCATATACTTGTTTCCTCGTGACACAATTTGCCCAGAGACCACTCTCTTCTCGCCCTGAGTTGTTCTTTGTGAACCGTAACAAAACAACAACAACCCATTGACATCGGACAATAAATGGTGGATCAGTGATCTAAAGGCAACCCACCTGCCAAGAAAGCGAAAAATTCTAGTTCGAAGTGTGTGGTAGTTTGGTACACGTTTGGGTCAAACACTTCCCCCCCCCCCCCCTTCCCCCCCCCCCTCCCCCTCCCCCCATCCATTAGACCATGAGTCTTGGGTGCTAGTCTTTCAGATGAGACGATAAACCGATGTCCCGTGTGTTACATAATAATAATAATAATAAAAAATGGAACTTATATAGCGCTATATTACATGCACATATTCAGTGCACGTGAAACAACCCACGGCAACAGGAGAGTTGTTCCTGGCAAAATTCTGTAGGGAAAAAAAGCCATTCTGATAGGGAAACAAATACAGTTGCAGACAGGAAAAGAAAAAAAAGTCATGGGTGGCGCTGCTCTTGTGGCGACGCGATCTCCCCAGGGAGAGCAGCCCGAATTTGAGGTAGAGAAATCTGCCGTGACTTAAAGTATACAATACAATACAATACAACACAATACAATACAACACAATACAATACAATACAATACAACACAATACAACACAATACAATAATTGTACGGGCGCTGTACATCGTTGTGGCGACAATTTGCTCTTTCTTGAGCAAGAGGCCGGTACTCCGTACACACAGAGATATCTCCCAATCTGCTCTAACTTTAAACGCTATAAGAATGCTAAATACACACAGAGATATCTCCCGATCTGCTCTAACTTTAAACGCTATAAAAATGCTAAATACACACAGAGATATCTCCCGATCTGCTCTAACTTTAAACGCTATAAGAATGCTAAATACACACAGAGATATCTCCCGATCTGCTCTAACTTTAAACGCTATAAAAATGCTAAATACACACAGAGATATCTCCCAATCTGCTCTAACTTTAAACGCTATAAAAATGCTAAATACACACAGAGATATCTCCCATTCTGCTACATCTGCTATAAAAATGCTAAAAATACTTTTACTTTCAAAGCCCGTGTTTAAACTGCGGTCACACAGAACTGCCGCCAGGGCGGCACCATTTGACTGCATGAATTCAAACTTCACACTAACTGAGACTTCTTTTTTTTCCTGACAGGAGATTTCAACACTCTGTGTGTGTGTGTGTGTGTGTGTTTATATCAAAACTGACAAGCGTTGATTTAGTGGTGCTGCACTGAATATCCCGACCTGTCCATTCGTGCCACAGCGCTGGTGTGTGGTACTGTACAGCGTGGTGAAGGCGCCATTGCTGCGGCTTCTTTCCACAGCTACTGTCACTTAGAAAGTAAACAGCATAAAGAGGGAAGGTGGCAGGACGTTCATCTACCTGACAAGTTAACCGTGAGGGTCTGGGTTCGATTCCCAGCCTTGCCCTTT
>CM054134.1:118359583-118379583 GCA_028751875.1 Rapana venosa
TCAACAAGAATTGGGCAATCAAACAAGAGATGGATTGAAAGTGGTTTAGAATTACAGCATGTTAACTTTTAGAATGTGTGTGTGTATGTGTGTGTTTATGTGTGTGTGTGTGTGTGTGTGTGCGCGCGCGCAAGCGTTCATGTGTGTGTGTGTGTGTGTGTGTGTGTGTGTGCGCGCGTGCGTGTGTGCGTGCGTGTGTGCATGTGTGTGTGTGTGAGCGCGTGTGCGTGCACACGCGCTCGTGTGTGTATGAGTGTGTGTGTGTGTGCACGTGCGCGCGTGTGTGCGTGTGTATGTGTGTGTGTGTGTATGCGCGCATGTGCGTGCGCACGCGCTCGTGTGTGTATGAGTGTGTATGCGCGCGCGCGCGTGTGTGTGCGTGCGTGTGTGTGTCTTTGTGCGCACTCGTGTGTGTGTGTGTGTGTGTGTGCGTGCGTGCGTGTGTGTGCGCGCGTACGCACGCCCGCACGCCCGCACTCGTGTGTATGTGTGTGTGTGTGTGTGTGTGCATGCGTGCGCGTTGGGTGGCTGTTCTTTTGCACGAAGAAGAGCAACACAGAAGCCAAAAAAAAAAAAAAGAAGAAAAAAAAAGAAGAAGAAACCAATAATAAATAAAATAAAACCAATAATAGAAACCAAACCAAAGAAATCAGTGCACTCCACACGTGGAGTGACACTGCCTCCTACACACAACTTCCGCTCCCTACAATGGACGCTTTCAACTGGAACTTTTAACTGCTCGGCGGGAAAAAAGCCAAACCCACGCTCAATAAGAATGACAATAATAGGCAGTTAGTTCTTTTTTTCCGGTTTTGTCGTTGTTGTTGGTGGTGGTGGTGGTGTTTCTTTTTCTTCCAATGTTTGTTGCAGTTGTGCCAAATAAGCAGTACTGACTACTGTCTGTTTTGAAACCGGGGGATTTTTTTGCGCCGCTGAGCTGTCAATGTCAAAGTGAAGTAAAGTCAAAGTCAAAGTCAAGTCAAATCAAGTCGAAGTCAATTCAAAGTCAAGTCAGAGTCAAATTCAAGTCAAAGTAAAAAATACGCACGCAGAACATCTTGCGTGCATGTTAAAACCCGTTCCGCTTTTCGGAAGAGTAGACCATTTGTGTGTCAGTGGGAACGGGTGACAAAATTAACAAAACTTCATACACACGAGGACTGGATGAAAAAAAGCACATGAGTGCTTATTCCGTTATCCTCGAAATAAAAGACTAAAAAAAAAAGTTCATCCCCATGAAGAGCAATTACAATACTGACAGGCACATTGATACGTGTCATTAACATAGACACAAGACAGTTAGCCTACATTTCATTTTGGTGATATGGTGTGGTGTGGTATGTTTGATGTATAATATGCTGAGATAATTATGGTGTGGTGTGGTGTGGTGTGGTGTTACGTAGAGTGATTTTGTATTGTGCGGTGTAGTATGGTAGAGTGTGATGTGTTGTGTTGTGTGTGCGTGTTGTGGCGGGGAGTGGAATTGAGTGATGTTACGTAGGGTACATATATATAATATATATTGTGTTGCGGCGTGGTGTGGTATTGTATGGTATGATGTAGTATATATTTTGGTGAGCTGTGGTTTTGTGGTGAAAACATCCCTCCTCCCTCCTGGGGAAAACATCCCTCCTCCCTCCTGGGGAAAGCATCCCTCCTGGCTCCTCCCTCTTGGGGAAAGTATCCCTCCTCCCTCCTAGGGAAAACATTCCTCCTCCCTCCTGGGAAAACATCCCCTCCTTGGGAAAACATCCCTCCTCCCTCCTTGGGAAAACATCCCTCCTCCCTCCTGGAGAAACATCCCTCCTCCCTTCTGGGGAAACATCCCTCCTCCCTTCTGGGGAAAACATCCCTCCTCCCTCCTGGGGAAAACATCCCTCCTCCCTTCTGGGGAAAACATCCCTCCTCCCTCCTGGTGAAAATATCCCTCCTCCCTTCTGGGAAAACATCCCTCCTCCCTCCTGGTGAAAACATCCCTCCTCCCTTCTGGGGAAAACATCTCTCCTCCCTTCTGGGGAAAACATCCCTCCTCCCTTCTGGGGAAAACATCCCTCCTCCCTTCTGGGGAAAACATCCCTCCTCCCTCCTGGGAAAACATCCCTCCTCCCTCCTGGTGAAAACATCCCTCCTCCCTTCTGGGGAAAACATCTCTCCTCCCTTCTGGGGAAAACATCCCTCCTCCCTTCTGGGGAAAACATCTCTCCTCCCTTCTGGGGAAACATTCCCTCCTGGTGAAAACATCCCTCCTCCCTTCTGGGGAAAACATCTCTCCTCCCTTCTGGGGAAACATCCCCTCCTGGTGAAAACATCCCTCCTCCCTTCTGGGGAAACATCCCTTCCTGGTGAAAACATCCCTCCTCCCTTCTGGGGAAAACATCCATCCTCCCTCCTGAGAAAAACATCCCTCCTCCCTTCTGGGGAAAACATCTCTCCTCTCTTCTGGGGAAACATCCCCTCCTGGTGAAAACATCCCTCCTCCCTTCTGGGGAAAACATCCCTCCTCCCTCCTGGTGAAAACATCCCTCCTCCCTTCTGGAGAAAACATCCCTCCTCCCTTCTGGTGAAAACATCCCTCCTCCCTTCTGGGGAAAACATCTTTCCTCCCTTCTGGGGAAACATCCCCTCCTGGTGAAAACATCCCTCCTCCCTTCTGGTGAAAACATCCCTCCTCCCTTCTGGGGAAAATATCCCTCCTCCCTTCTGGGGAAAACATCCCTCCTCCCTCCTGGTGAAAACATCCCTCCTCCCTCCTGGGGGAAAACATCCCTCCTCCCTCCTGGGGAAAACATCCCTCCTCCCTCCTGGGGAAAACATCCCTCCCTCCCTCCCTCCTGGGGAAAACGTCCCTCCTCCCTCCTGGGGAAAACATCCCTCCTCCCTTCTGGGAAAAACATCCCTCCTCCCTCCTGGAGAAAACATCCCTCCTCCCTCCTGGGAAAAACATCCCTCCTCCCTTCTGGGAAAAACATCCCTTCTCCCTTCTGGGGAAAAAATCCCTCCTGGTGAAAACATCCCCTCCCAACACTTAAGCAGAGGCTTGAACCCTGGCCCTCAGTTATCGTCAGATCAGGAGTACGACATTCTGACCACTCGACCACTCCTAGTGTAGTGTCCACGTCCTCCAACATCACCCTTTGACCCCCCTGACCATTGCAGCAAAGTGGACTGTACTACACAGCTTCTTGTTAGATAAACACATAGTAGTCTGCCTGTCCGCCATCATTGTTTAGGGCTATGTTACACGACCGCCAAAACACTGGTCAGTTCCTGCCTGTGAGGATGCCGGGGGCCCTATCAGTATAAACAGCATCCCCACCTCCTGGAAATTCTGAGCTAAACATTCCCTCTTTTCTATCCCTCTTTGTGTTTCTGCCTTGTTCTTTTTCTCCCTGTCACTTCCTTCTTGTCTAATTTTCTGTCTTCATGGTCCATTCTCTTGCCTTTTTTCCCCAGAAAGAAGTAAAAGGTAACTAACTATTCTCTCCAACGTCGAAGTCAGGCCCAGCATATAAGTGAGCGAGAGAGAGAGAGAGAGAGAGAGAGAGAGAGAGAGAGAGAGAGAGAGAACTCTGAACAGGTTTAATGTACATTGGCCTTTGGCCACAATACATACAGTGAGCAAGGCAAAAAGGCAAGTGAAGGAAACGAAATACAAAAAGAGATCGTCACATTTTCCATCTAAGTCAGCTCTCCTGGTGGCATCACACCAAGTACATCAACCAAATAAACAGAGAGAGAGAGAGAGAGAGAGAGAGAGGAGAGAGAGAGAGAGAGAGAGAGAGAGAGAGAGAGAGAGAGTTTGTGTGTAGGTGCGCGCGCGTGCATGTATGTATGCTTGCGTACGGTGCATGCATACACGTGTGTTTGACTCTTCGCTTCAAAACGATAAGAAAACACGCTGCTCTCATTTTCTGCTGCTGTCTGGATAAACTGGATACGTCAAAGGCAAAACCTGATATAGTGTAGGTATAGTGTGGCACGTGGTTACCAGTTGGATGGGTGACCGTTTGCGCGCCTTGGCTTCAGTACAGTTCCCCCAGTTCACCCAGCTGTAAATGGGTACCTGCCCTCTTTAGGGTCAGGGAAGGTAAAGCAGCGAGGGAGAGGAGATGGGCGCCGCCCTCAATATGCTGGCCCTAGAGAAGTGAGGTCTCTGACGCCTCGCTCCCCTACGACCTTATAGGTTATGGGACTCCTTTACCTTTTTCCTATAGTGTGGCACTGCCCTTAAGCTAAGCGCTGCTCAGGAGTGAGCCTACCACGAGGAGATGGAAGTGGTCACCCTGATCAATACAATCAGCGTGTCTGTATTGACCTTTGGGAACTCATTTTCTTGGGTAGCCCTTTACAAATTGGGCTTTTATTGTCGGTGCGTTCCTCTGAGACGACTGAGGGGGGGGGGGGGGGGGGGGGGGGGGTGGAGGGGGGGAGGAGGGGGAGGGGAGGGGTAGGAGCTGAGGGGGCGGGGGAGGGGGGGGGGGAGTGGAGGCGGGGAGGGCATGTTGTAAGCTCCTTTGTAATTGACATGGAACAGAGGCAAGGTAAGAAGACAAACTCAGTTTTAACTAGTAACACAAAAAATACCAACAACAACCAAAAACAACAACCCCCTCCCAACCCAAACAACAACAACAACAAACCACCGACAAAAACACAACAACCCCCCCAAAAAAAACAAAAAAACACCAAGAAAATACACCAACCCCCCCAAAAAAAAACCCCCAAACAAAAACAAAACCAAACAACAATAAACAAACAAAACAAAACTGAAACAACCATACAATTAAAGAAAGACAGAAACAGACAGACAGACAAAATTAATAGGCAACCTTTATTTCTGTCTGTTTGTCTATCTGTCTGTCTCTCTCAAACACACACCCCACACACACACACACACACACACACACCACACACACACACACACACACACACACACACACACACACACACAACACACACACCACACCACACACACACACACACACACACACACACACACACACACAGGTAAATTAAAGACGACTGCTACTACTACTACTACTACTACTACTACTACTACTAACACACACACGCGCGGTCGCACACACACACACACACACACACACACACACACACACAACACACACACACACACACACAACACACACACACACACACACACACATTTTATTCCTGTATCTTTTTTATTATCTAAAGTATAAACGTGAAAAAATGGATGAAACAGTAAGTGAAGTAATTTGTGTGTCCTGACGTTCTATGATTTTCTTTTTTTAATTCTTAAAACATTTTTTATTTAAATGTGTGTGTGGACGTGAGCGCGCACGCGCTCAGGTGTGCATGAGTATGTGTGTGCGTGTATATGTATATGTGGTAATTTGTATTTTCAATGTATTTCCTTATCGATTTTTTCCTTCTTCTTCTTTTTTTTATTTTTATTTTTTTATATATTTTTTTTTACTGGTTTAATTTAATGGTAAACGATGCAATAATGTAGTGTCTTAGTATAATCATTACGAAATTTGTTCTTAGATAGATGGCTTGATGAAAAAAAGCAAATGCATTGCTTATTCAATGTACCATCTGGAAATAAAATTTTGACTTGACTTGACGCACACAGACACACACACACACACACACACACACACACACACACACAGACACACACACACAATAAGCTCTTGAACTGGCTCTCCATAATTATAGACTCTAGCTGCAATCGATCCGCCGGGAATAGCTGAAAGTAAGCCCAAAACCACTTAGAAACTGGTGCACTGGGATACCAAACCACAACACCAACAACGTGTACACAACGGCTATAAGTACATGTACACCATTGTAACATTCTATGTTATTTTCCCCCTAACTTAGATACCACACAGTTAGTGCTGTAAGTGCATCTGTACTATGTTATTTTACCCTAACTTAGATACCACAGCTAGTGCTGTAAGTGCATCTGTGCTATGTTATTTTCCCCTAACTTAGATACCACAGTTAGTGCTGTGAGTGCATCTGTACTATGTTATTCCCCCCCTAACTTAGATACTACACAGTTAGTGCTGTGAGTGCATCTGTACTATGTTATTTTCCCCTAAGATACCGCAGTTAGTGCTGTGAGTGCATCTGTACTATGTTATTTTCCCCTAACTTAGATACTGCAGTTAGTGCTGTGCGTGCATCTGTACTATGTTATTTTCCTTTAACTTAGATATCGCAGTTAGTGCTGTGAGTGCATCTGTACTATGTTATTTTCCTTTAACTTAGATATCGCAGTTAGTGCTGTGAGTGTTTCTGTACTATGTTATTTTCCCCTAACTTAGATATCGCAGTTAGTGCTGTGAGTGTTTCTGTACTATGTTATTTTCCCCCTAACTTAGATACCACAGTTAGTGCTGTAAGTGCATCTGTACTATGTTATTTCCCCCCTAACTTAGATACCGCAGTTAGTGCTGTAAGTGCATCTGTACTATGTTATTTTCCCCTAACTAAGATACCACAGTTAGTGCTGTGAGTGCATCTGTACTATGTTATTTCCCCTAACTTAGATACTACACAGTAAGTGCTGTGAGTGCATCTGTACTATGTTATTTTCCCCTAACTTAGATACCGCAGTTAGTGTTGTGAGTGCATCTGTACTATGTTATTTTTCCGTAACTTAGATACCGCAGTTAGTGTTGTGAGTGCATCTGTACTATGTTATTTTCCCCTAACTTAGATACCATAGTTAGTGCTGTGAGTGCATCTGTACTATGTTATTTTCCCCTAACTTAGATACCACAGTTAGTGCTGTAAGTGTATCTGTACTATGTTATTTCCCCCTAACTTAGATACCCCAGCTAGTGCTATAAGTGCATCTGTACTATGTTATTTTCCCCTAACTTAGATACCACACAGTTAGTGCTGTAAGTGCATCTGTACTATGTTATTTTCCCCTAACTTAGATACTGCAGTTAGTGCTGTAAGTGCATCTGTACTATGTTGTTTTTCCCTAACTTAGTTATCACAGTTAGTGCTGTAAGTGTATCTGTACTATGTTATTTCCCCCTAACTTAGATACCCCAGCTAGTGCTGTAAGTGCATCTGTACTATGTTATTTTCCCCTAACTTAGATACCACACAGTTAGTGCTGTAAGTGCATCTGTACTATGTTATTTTCCCCCTAACTTAGATACCACAGTTAGTGCTGTAAGTGCATCTGTACTATGTTATTTTTCCCCTAACTTAGATACCGCAGTTAGTGCTGTAAGTGCATCTGTACTATGTTATTTTTCCTTAACTTTGATACCGCAGTTAGTGCTGTAAGTGCATCTGTACTATGTTATTTTTCCCTAATTTAGATACCACAGTTAGGGCTGTAAGTGCATCTGTACTATATTATTTTTCCCTAACTTATATACCACATAGTTACTGCTGTAAGTGCATCTGCACTATGTTATTTTTCCCTTGCTTAGATACCACAGTTAGTGCTGTAAGTGCATGTGTACTATGTTATTTCCCCGAACTTAGATACCGCAGTTAGTGCTGTGAGTCCCCTGTGCAAACGCACGCAGAACATCTTGCGCACACGTTAAAACTGGCTCCGCTTTTCGGAAGAGTAGCCCATTGTGTACCGGTGAGAACGGATGACAAAATCAACAAAACTGCATCCACAAGAGGACTGGATGTAAAAAAAAAAAGCACACGAGTGTTTCTTCCATTTTCCTTGAAATAAAAGAATAAGGAAATAAAAGATAAATAAGTAAATAAATAAATAAGTACGTCTGCACTACATAATTTTCTCCCACCTTAGATACCACAGTTTTTTAATTTTTTAAAATTTTATTTAATTCTTTTATATCGAGGATAATGGAATAAGTACTCATGTGCTTTATTATTTTTTTTAAACATCTAGTCCCTGTGTGTAAGCGGTTTTGTAAAAGCGGAACAGGATTTCACGTGTGCGCAAGATGTTCTGCGTGCGTTCGCACACGGGACCTCGGTTTATAGTCTCATCCAACGGACTTTTGGGGAGAGTGGAGTCTGCACTGAAGTTAACTCCAGGGGAAAATATCCCCTTGAACGAGGAATTGAACCCGGGTCGTCAGATTGCGAGCGCAATGTTCTAACCACTAGGCTACCCGTCCCCCTCTGTTAGTCCTGTAGGTGCATCTGCACTTTAACGTCTGGCGCTTGGAACCGTTGGGCATGCGTGAGTCAGCAGTTCTGGGTGACTGCCCAGCTGACATGAACAGACACTGTGTAGTTCCTGACAGACAGGTGAGATCAGGCTGGAAAGCACTCAGCCACACACAAAAATAAATAAATAAATAAAAAGAAGAAATAATGGCCTATGATTGCGCACTAACCCACCATTACCGTCGGCCTACCTGGCTGACAGGATACAACGTGTCTTGAACCTCAAGGGTCGGTTCAGTTCCCAGTTAGGGGCTGTGGTGGTCTTTGTGAACTTTTGTTTTGGGAGTGGGGTTTTGTTTTGTTTGTTTGTTTTGTTTTGTTTTCCTTCCTATTTCATTGTATTGCAAGGTATACCACTTTTAGTCACGGCAGATTTCTCTGTGTCAAATTTGAGTTGCTCTTTCCTTGAAGAGAGTGCGTCGCCACAAGAGCAGTGCCACTTTTGTTTTGTTGTGGTTTTTTTAAACAAAAAAATCCTATCTGCAAGTGTATTTGTTTTCTTATGAGAGTATTTTTTTCTATAGAATTTTGCCAGTGTTAACTCTTGTTGCCGTGGATTCTTTTACGTGCATTTAATAGCACATGCACTCAAGGCCTCATCCGAAAGACTAGCACCCAGACTACCACCACTCATGGTTTAGTAGATGGCTGGAAAGTTCAGATTCAAAAAGGGATCGAACCCATGACATCTGGTTTTCTGTATGGGTGCATTACCTGGTGGTGTCATTTTCATGATGTGTCCAGAACATCTGGACTGGCCAAGACTGTCCTGCAGGGAACAGTACAAGGAGGGAGACGAAGAGGCAGACAGAGAAAACTAATGATGGAAAGACAACATCAGAGAGTGGACTGGTATTGAATGGAATGAATTACTTCGGAAAGCTGAAAACCGCGAGGAGTGGAGGAAGCTGGTTGCAAAATCTTCAGTGGTGCCCTAAAGGTCTACTAGACCACGGAATAGGTGAGATGGAGTGAAGAGGCGTTATCTCTTGACCGTTGATCCACCATGACACTTAGTCTGGTCAGTTTCCTTGACCGAAACTCGGGTTGATTCAAGTAGATTTTATTCAGAAATGAGAGAAGACTTTGAAAACAAACAGCAGTTTGTAATCATAGCGACAACAAGAAGCTTGTAGCTTGTGGTGTGAAATTAAGGTTGCTCTTCGGTTATTGTAGTTTCTAATACCAATATCAAAACCGATGCTTTATTATCTTAATAAACAGAGAAATTCATGTGGGGTATGAGCCATAATTGTATAAAAACAATAAACAGACAAAAACATTATCATAGAAAGTACTAAAAATTTAATACTGAAAAAAACACACCAAAAAAACGAAAATTCCACAAACTCATCCACACACGCACCACTCACGAACACACCGACACCGACACACACACACACACACACACACACCCACGCACGCACGCACGCACACACACACACACACACACACACACGTACACGCACGCACACAGCGTGTAGGCACGCACGCATGTGTACACACTATTGTTGTCGCGATGTTCATAGCAGCTTTCCCTCTGAGCAATTCGCAATTGACTGTTCTTGGGGAGCGCGCATGGCTACAGTGAAGCCAGCCAGCTACCTTTTCAAATCGCTCCCTTCGCTTGGTTGTTTCATAACAGAAGTGGCTTTTTTCCTACCTGAATTTCTTTTATTCCAGTGAGTCCTTTTACGTGTACTACATGCATTGTTCCACACAGGGCCTTGGCTTAAACGTCTCGTCAACAACAACAAAAAAGTAACACCCAGTGTACCACTCATAGTGTAGAGGAAGGGGGAAGAATCCAGGTTTGAACACAGGGTCTTTCTGTACCAGTACGAGTCCAAGGGACACAGATTATGAGAGATTCGAGTTGAAGAATAAAACTTCACACACCCACACGCACGCACGCACGCACGCACAGACAGAGAGAGAGAGAGAGAGAGAGAGAGAGAGAGAGAGAGAGAGAGAAATAGTAGGAAGGGAAATGACTATTTACTCAAGTTAAGTTTCTAGTTGGTCTGGATTATTTCCCGTGGACTGAATTTGCAGTCTTCACTGACGTAGCTTGTTCATGGTTGGTTTTTTGTTTTGTTTTGTTGTTTTGTTTGGTTTAATTAAAGTTTGTGCCAGAATACACCCACCCACACACGCAGGCAGGCACGCACACACGCAGGCACGCGCGCGCACACACTCACACACACACACACACACACTGTATATGACCCGGGGAAAGGGAGGGAATGGATGTTGCTCTGAATCCAATAGCTGTTGGTTATTCTTGTTTTCCTTATATATGAGTATATTATGTGGTGAAGGGGATATGGGTGAGGATGTGTATGTGCATGTGTATGTAAGTGTTTATATGATACATCAGTTTCCTCTGTTTATATCCATTTGGTTGTTGTTGTTATTGTTGGTAGTGGTGAGGGTGGGTTTCTGGTTTATTTGCCTTTTGTTTGTTTTGGGTTAAGGGTGGTTTTCTTGGGGAGGGGGAGGGGATATTTTGGACTCTTTTTCTCGTCTTTTGTTAGTTCTATATTGTTCTTCATTTGTCTTGGCTGTTATTCTTGTCCTATGTTAGTTATTGTCGCTGTTGTTGTTGTGTATGTATATTTGTGTTTGTTTGATTGTTTATTTCCTTGTTGTGGTTGTTCTTGTTGATTAATTTTTGTTGTTGTTGTTTTATTCAGTTGTTTGTATGGTTGAAGGTTGTGTGTGTAGTGTGTGTGAGGGGGGGGGGGGGGGGGGGAGGGAAGCAGTTGGAGTGGGTTTTTAAATTTTTATTCTGTTTTGTCTTCTTTGTTTGTTTTGGTTTGGTTTTTCTTTGTTGCTTGTTTGTTTGTGTTATGACGGATATTTTTTCAAGATTTTTGAATTATTTGAATTGTATGGTCTAATATTTTTCTGGGTTTTTTATTTTGTTTTAATTCCACATATACATATGTTATTGTTTTTTTGTTTCATTTGTATAGTTTACCATAGATTAGGTTTTTTATTCTATGTCTGCATAAACATCTTTTTTTTCTCGCTTTTTTTTTCTTTCTTTAGATAGATGGCTAGATGAAAAAAAGCAAATGCACTGCTTATTCAATGTACCATCTGAAAATAAAAGTTTGACTTGACTTGACTTGACTTGACACACACACGCGCGCGCGCGAGCGCGCGAAAAGTCCAGGCCGCAAGTGTGCGGTTGTTCGATCCCCGTTTGGGCAAAAAAATTTCCCCCCATCCATTAGACCGTGAGTGGTGGTCTGGGTGCTAGACTTTCGGATTAGACGATAAACCGAGGTCCCGTGTGTTACAATTATTTAGCGCACGTAAAAGAACCCACAGTAACAAGAGAGTTGTCCCTGGCAAAATTCTATTGAAAATAGCCACTCTGATAAGGAAACAAATACAATTGCAGGAAGGAAAAGAAAAATAAATGGGTGGCGCTGCTCTTGTGGCGACGCTCTCCCCGGGGAGAACAGCCCGAATTTCACGCAGAGAAATGAAACACACACACACACACACACACACACACACACACACACACACGCGCGCGCGCGCGCGCGCTCGCACGCGAACGTGCATATTGGTAATCCTTTGTTATATTTTGGTAACCCTTTTGGGGAGTGGAGGAAGCTGGTAACAAAATCTTCACTGGTGCCTTCCACGGTCCACGGGACTACGGGATGGATGATGAGGATGAGGATGAATCTTTCTTTTCAACCGCCTGATCTTCGCAAAGGAGAACGGAGTTTGACGTGTGTGCAAGATGTCCTGCGTACGTTCGCACCACAGATGTGTATGTATTGTTTTTCATATTTTGTGGTTCGGACACGGGGCCTTGATTATAGTCTCATCCGAAGAACTTTCGGCTGAGTGGAGTCAGCAGGGCTGTTAATTCCAATGGGAAAAATCCCCTAGAACGTGCGTCTGGGGGGTGGCTCGAACCGGGCATTGAAATTGCGAGAACAGCGCTGTAACCACTAGGCTATCCCTCCCCCCCTCTTTGAAGTCTCTCCCCCCTCCCCTCCCCTCGCCTCGCCAAACACACAAACCCCCACCTCAACTGCAAAAATAATTTCTTCACCTCGAAACGTGTCGTTAATCAACAGTTTCATATATCAATTTATTTAAAGTCAGAATCCATTGAGTAACTGGCTGACTGACTGATTGTGTGACTGATTATATATTTGGCAGTAAGCGTAGGAGATAGACTGAAAAATGAACAAAAAGTATTTGAAAATTCCATCGCTGGGCATTAGTTTTGTTGTTGTTGTCGTTGCTGCTGCTGTTGTTGTTGTTGTAGTTGCTGCTGCTGTTGTTGTTGTTGCTGTAGTTGCTGCTGCTGTTGTTGTTATTGCTGTAGTTGCTTCTGTTGTTGTTGTTGCTGTAGTTGCTGTTGCTGGTGTTGTTGTTGCTATTGTTCTTGATGATGTTGATAGTGATGATGATGATAATGTTGCTGCTGTTGTTGTTTTTGCTGTAGTTGCTGCTGCTGTTGCTGTAGTTGCTGCTGCTGTTGTTGTTGCTGTAGTTGCTGTTGCTGCTGTTGTTGCTGCTGTAGTTGCTACTGCTGTTGTTGTTGCTGCTGTTGTTGTTGTTGCTGCTGCTGCTGTTGTTGTTGTTGCTATTGTTCTTGATGATGATGATGATGATGATAGTGATAATGATAATGTTGCTGCTGGTGGAAGTGTTCGTTTTGCTTTGTCTGGTTCTCAGTGTATGAAATGGGCTGTTGCAGTAATGTGCTTTTAGTGTATTGAGAGCTCAGTCAGAGGTTTATAGTTTTGTTTCTTCCAAAGAGTTGTCTGTTCATGATTGCGTTCACATTGTGCTTGCCTGTTTGTAGCTTATATATATTATATATAACAATAAATACATAACTATATATAACTCTAACTATAACTATATATAACTACATATCTCTCTCTCGGAACTAGATCTGAGAGAGAACAAGGGAGACAACTGCTTCTGCTACAATTATTTTTCTATTATCTCCCGTAGACTGCATTGCAATCTGTCGGAACTAGATCTGTCTCCCTCCCCCCCCCCCCCCCCCCCCCCCCCCCCCCCCTAATTCAACACACACACACACACAACCAACACACACACACACCACACACACACACACACACACACACACACACCACACACACACACACAATCACACAATCACACATTTGCGTACAAACTTCACACAGCACACAGCTAACGCAATCACCTACGGACTGATAGGCAAACGCAAACAAGTACATGCACACACATGCCTGTAGGCGTGATCGCACACACACACACACACACACACACACACACACACACACACACACACACACACACACACACACACACACACACACACACGTGCGCGCGCGCGCAGTAACACCAAGAAACAACACTAACGACAAAAGAAACGTCTCAATTCATTGACATACCCCTCCTTCACTCTCAACTCCAAAAGTGAACAGCGCCTACCAGTCTGGAAAAGCAAAATGGAGATTTTTAAAAAAAAAGACAAAACTCTCACCCCCACCCCGTACCACCACCACCACCACCACCCTCCTGGCTACATCAGACCCCCCCTCCCTCCTCTCTTCCTTTCCTCCCTCCCTCCCTACACCCCCAACCTCATCGCCTCCTATCTGCTATGGATTCCTCTTTGCCAGAGGTGAGTGACCCTGTCTCCTGCAGCGAACGGACGATCGATGGAACAAAGCTTTCAGTGCCGGCAAGCACACATGGCGACAGGCAGCGACACTGACACGAGTTAGGCTGTGCCGTTCTGTGCGTGCCATGCTGTTATATGCCATGTCGACTACGGAATGTGTCTCCCATCAAAATCTGGAATCTCTTTTTTTTTTTTTTTTTTTTTCTTCTCCTCTCAGGGTTTCTGGAGTAGAAAGTCAGAGTGGAATATCTTTTTCCCAGGGTTTCTTAGAGTACAAGTCAGACTGGAATCTCTTCAGTTCTGAGTAGAAGTTCAGATTGGAATCTCTTCAGTTCTGGAGTAGAAGTCAGACTGGAATCTCTTCAGTTCTGGAGTAGAAGTCAGACTGGAATCTCTTCAGTTCTGGAGTAGAAGTTAGCTGAAATCCTTCACCTTGTGAGTGAGTGTGTCTTGTGGTAAGTTTTGTGGTATTTCTCGGTGTTTGGTGAAGTCAGTGGGTCTTGTTTATCGATGAGAGAGAGAGAGAGTAGAGAAGAAGTAAGTCTGGAGAAGAAGTCAGAGATGAATGATTGACTACACTGAGTAGAAAGTCGAAATGCTGTCATCAGGTTGGTGAAGTGACTGAATATCATTGTCTTGGGCTGAAGTGAATGAATTCTGCTTTCGTTTTCCTCGGCTAGGGAATAGTTCACATGGATGAAATTATTGTTATCGATGGTTTTTGCCCGTCAGAAGAGAAGCTGAATTCGTCTTCAGGGATGTTATGCCGGTAGTTTAGGTGTATTCGTACCCATCGATACGAATGACTGAATATCTGGTCTTCAGGGTTTTGAGTAGAAAGTCAGACTAATCTCCTCGAGATGTGAAAGGTTGATTATTATGATATTGTTGTTATTATTTTCAGCCATTGACCTCCTGCATGTGTTCATTGTTTGATGTCACCAAGTGAAATAATCACTTGAGGTCTGTCTGTGAAACTTGTGTGTGAGTGTGTGGTGTGTGTGAGTGTGTGTAGTGTGTGTGTGTGTGTGTGTGGAAGGTGTTGTGTGTGTGTGTGTGTGTGTGTTTTGAGGTAGTGATATCACTGAGAGAGAACTGGACAGTGGCGGTACCATAGTGTGGTGGTGTATGATCATTGTCTTGACTTTGTGAATGAATTTTGCTTTCGTTCCTCGGCTAGGGCAGTGAGGTTCACCAATGGTGAGAGAATATTATTGTGTATACGATTGTTTTTTGCCCGTCATGAAGGTAGCTGCATTCCGACTTCGGGGATGTATGCCGGGGATGTTCGTGGTGTTTCCGTAACCCACCATACGTTGACATGAATTACTGGGTCTTTAACGTGTCTTTGATTTGTTGCTTTACAAGATTCAGCGCTATATAAACTCCATACATTATAATAATTATTATTATTGTTACTATTATTGTTATTATTATTATATTTGACCTTCTGCATGTGTATATATACACGAAGTGAATTAAGGCACTGGCAGGTCTGCACTTGAACTTGACCTGGGAAATGGTAAAAATCCCCACCCTTAGTTCACCAGACGCCGCCGAGATTCGAACCCACGACCTCATGGACCCACGGGATTGAAGTGGAACGGACTTAACCACTGGGCTACAGCGTCCGTCCATTGCTTTGATTTTACCTGTAACTACATGAAGAGTCTTTGGGGTATTGCACTGAATTTTTTCGGTGGGGCCTAACCCTCTCCAGGCTATTCTGTGAAAGAGAGAAAGAGAGGAGAGAGAGAGAGAGAGAGAGAGAGAGAGAGAGAGAGAGAGAGAGAGAGAGAGAGAGAGAGAGCCCTTGCTGCATGAACGTGTCTACACTAAGGTAAAGGTGTCCCATAACCTATGTGGTCGTAGGGAGCGCGGCGTCAGAGACCTCACTTCTCTAGGGGCCAGCATAGTGAGGGCGGCGCCAGTCTAGACTGTGAGGCAAAAAACAAAACAAAACAAAACAAAACAAAAACAAAAGAAAACCACCACCCCCAAACCCCAAACAACCAACCAAACCAAAAACAACCCCCCCCCCCCCCCCCAAAAAAAAAAAAAAAAAAGGGAAAATGGATTGGCACTGTATTGTTTACATTGTCAGAACGTAGGAAATTACTGTCGGGAGCTTTTTCAATAAACACAGCAATCTTTCCTGGAGGAAATCATGTCCCCCCAAAAAATTGACCCCCCCCCCCCCCCCATTTAAAAAAAATTATTGCTCTCTTGGGTGTGGTTTGTCTTTTTTTTCTCCCATTTTTCTGTCCTCCTGCCTCTCTTGCTTATGTTCTCTCTTTTTCCTCAATTCTCCTGGTTTATTTTTATTTTTATTTTTAAAGAATAGCGTTGTATGACTTTTGACCTGTAACATTTCGTTCAGGTGACCAGATAGATAGCAACATTGTGAATACGTGGATGCGTACAAGATGTTCATTCTGTAGTGTTATGGCATTTTAGTTGGTTTTTGTTGTTGGTGGTGGTTTTTATTTTCTTTGAAGCATTTGTTTTTTGTTTCTTTTTGTACACACATTTCTGTAATCTAGGGACGATTATCCCGTTTGGGCCCGAAACTTTTCCCCCATTCATTAGACCATGAGTGGTGGTCTGGGCGCTAGTCTTTCGGATGAGACGATAAACCGAGGTCCCGTGTGTTACAAAAATTTTCAACGCACGTAAAAGAACCCACGGCAAGAGAGTTGTCCCTGGCAAAATTCTTAGAAAAAAGCCACTCTGATAGGGAAACAAATACAGTTGCAGACAAAAACCAAAAAAAAAAGAAAAGAAAGGGTGGCGCTGCTCTTGTGGCGACGCGCTCTCCCCGGGGAGAGCAGCCCGAATTTCACGCAGAGAAATCTCGTGACTTAAAGTGGTATCAAATAAATTAAAATAAATAAGATAAATAAAATTAAATCAGACGGAATGGCTGGGGCTCTCAGCACAGCCTTGTTTTATTTTATTTTATTTTATTTCAAGAATTGAATACCGGTAATTACTGTGCCAACAACTGAGTGTTTATTTTTCTTTTCAGGTTAATGGTGTTTTGTACAAGAAAGGATTAGTATCTTCTTCTTCGTCGTCGTCGAACGCTCAGACAGCAACTATTGTTGTCTGTCATATGAGCGAAAATGCGTTGCGCTGCCGTTAAGCGCCTGACAAGTCAGGCCCAACACATTCGACTTCGGCGTGGGAGAGAATCGTTACAGCTTCAGTCTTTCTGAACAAAAGGCAGGGGAATGGACCAAGAAGGCAGAGAATAAACAAGAAGGAGGCGACAAGAAGAAAAAAGAACAAAACAGAAACAAAGAGACAAAGAAACAGAAACAAAGAGAGGGATAGAAAAGAGGGAAATCCTAGTACAGAATTCCCAGAAGGCGGGGATGCTAACAAAGAGAGGAATGAAAAAAAACAATAAAAAAATGGAATTCCTAGCACAGAATTTCCAGAAGGTGGGGATGCTATTCATACCGACAGACCCCTGGCATCCCCAAGGGGAGAAAGGATTAAAACGAATTGTACATATTTAGTTAGACTGAAGTGACTATTCGTGCAAGATTGTGTATTGATGAAAGCGATAGCCCCTGAACGGTGTTTGTGGTCGGCGGAGCTATAAAACCCCATAAAATGAAATACAATACAATAAAATATAAACAATGGACGACTATTTCAATCTCTAGTACTGCGAGAACAAAGGAAAATAACAGAGAAATAAACTGGCGTTGTATATTTACTGTCTAGACCATGACAATAACAAGAAGAAAGTATAATGGACAAAATCAAACTTGTAGATTGTCGTCTAGACAGAGTGAGGAAAAAAAAACCAACAAATAAACAACAACAACAACAAAAAGTGGAATAGTCAGGAGTTGTTATGTTGTCTGTGTGCAACTGTTCTGAAGTTATGTCAAAGTTTTTTTTGGGATGTAGTCAGCATTCCACAATGTAGTGCATTGTATTATATCGTATTGCATTGCTTCGAAATCGCATTGTATTGAATTTCATTGCATTGTATTGCACTGCACTATATTGCATTGTAATGCATTGTATTTCATTGCATTATATTGCATTGTATTTATTTTATTGTATTGCACTGCACTGTATTGCATTGTATTGTATTGCATTGTATTGTATTGTAATGTACTACATTGTTTATTGGTTCCTCGGCTAGAGCTCCGAGGTTCGCCAAAGGTGAGATTTTTGCGTATGCGACCGTTTGTGCCCACCATGATGGTAGCTGCATTCCGACTTCGGGGATGCTGTATTTGCACGGCATTATGTTGCATTATGTTCTAACATTGTACTGCATTGTGTTGTAGCTGTACTGCATCGTGTTGTGTTGTATTTGCATTGTATTGTACTGATTTGCAGTGCGTTGTACTGTATTGTATTGTATTGCACTGCATTGTGCGGCGTTGCAGTGCGTTGTGCTGTATTGAATAGTATTGCATTGCATTGTATTACATTGCATTGCATTGCATTGCACTGTACAGAATTATATTGTAGTGTAGTGGAGTGGAGTGGAGTGGAGCGGGGGATGTGTGTGTGTGTGTGTGTTTGCGCGCGCGCGCACGCGTGCGTGTGTGTGTGCGTGTGTGTGACCATTATTATAATAATTTATTATATTCATGCATAAAAAAGGCAATGAGGACGCGACAAGAAATTCATTACTATTCAGGTCCGTTGTCTCTTGAAAGTCATTCCATTTTTGATGGATTCGGTTCGTACCGAAGTTTCTTTTACTTTTGAAACACACTGATGATGTCCAATGATTAAAAGCAGGGCAACAACTCCACAAAGATTTCCTTTCCCGTTGGAAACAAGGAGACAAATTCTCGTAAATATTATCTTTCCCAATGGAAACAAGGGAAAACTCCCATAAAGATTTACTATCCCAATGGAAACAAGTGCGGAAATTCTCATATAGATTTTCTTTCCCAAAGGAAAGCGGGAAAAAAACCCCCATAAAGATTTACGTTCCTAATGAAAATAGGGAAGATTTCACATACAGACTTCTTTTCTAAATAAAAATAGGGGAAAATCCCACAAAGATTTTCTTTCCAGATAGAAATAGGGAAAATGCCAACTGCAAATGTTCTTTCCAAATAAATGGGAAAAAAAAGGTGAAAATTTCCCACAGACTTTCTCTGCCTGACAAACACAGCAGTGATGATGGTGTCCACACATGATGTCACCGGCAATGTTTATGAAGTGGCATTTTCCCCGAACTGAACACCAAACTCCAGTTCTAGTTTTTCTTGACAGTTTGTCATCAGCAGAAAGCCACCAATTTTTAAATACCGGTGGATGAACCGTAGTGTATCAACACGGAGAGAATGGTTCTGTTTGTCTGGGAGCATTCATGCGTTCCTCAGCTAGAGCTCGAGATTCACCAATGGTCAGGTTTTGCCTACGTGACCGTTGTTGCCCATTATCAAGGTAGCCGCATGCCAACTTCGGGAACTGAATGTTTTCAACTTCTGCTGTTTTATCATAGAGCAAAAGTAATCGTAATTAACATGAATGCATTTGTGATATTTGCTTCATGTTTACAAAGCACAACTATTCCCCAGTTTTTTTTCATGTATATATTTTGGACATCAATTTTAACCTCATTTCTCCCTTTTTTCTACTATCATCCCCCATGCCAGCTTCAGTAGACCACAACAATAAGAAATTATTCTTTGTGAACGCGACAGATTGTGAACAGCATCTGGCAGTGAGGTATTACAGCGTGCTCCAAGCTTCCTCTTCGTCAAACACTCTGGCAGCAACTATTGTCATCTGTCATATGAACAAACAATGCGTGGTGCTGCCGTTAAGCGCCTGACAAGTCAGGCCCAGCGCATCCGACCTCGGTGTGGGCGCTCCAAGCTGAAGCGGTCCACCAGGAGCCGACCCTCGAGTCAGGTCAGGCCAGAGTGATCCTTAATCAGCGATGACTCAAATGATGTTGAGAGATAGAACTTTCCCATACAGGTTTTCTTTTCAAACAGAAATAGGGGGAAATCCCACATAGATGTTCTTTTCAAATAGAAACAGGGAAATTTTTTCTTCTCTCCTAGTGGATTTTGTTTTGTTTTGTTTTAAATCTTTGTGGAGCCTTTACCATAATGATTTTTAAAAAGTTGTAACTAGATAATTAACTGCATTGGTGTTCGCCCACTACAATTTC
>CM054134.1:118384583-118412083 GCA_028751875.1 Rapana venosa
TTTATGTTGTGGTTTTGGCAGGGCAATGATAAGCAGCATGATGGCATGACAATGGGCGGGACGTGCATTCCATTGTCCGTGGTCAATGAGCTCTGAACCAGTGGTCAGGTTAGGAAACGATTAAAAAATAAACAATAAAAATGAAACAAGGAAGGCAATTTTAGTCTTTTCTCTTCTTTTTCTTTGTTTTGCTCTTTTATGTGGGTGGGTATTTTTTTTTTTTTTTGGGGGGGGGGGTTGCACAATGCCAATAACTTCAAGCCATGGTACGCACAGATCACAGTATGGCAAGAACCGTAACCCCTCCAGGATCAATAATTAGTACAGCTGAGGAGACACAAGTACATCCCCCCCCCATCCCCCGCCCATCCCCCGCAAACACACACACACACACACACACACACACACACACACACACACACACACACACACACACACAAGAAGAAGAAAAAGAAGAAGAAGAAAGTCAAAGTCAAAGTCAAAGTCATTTTTTTTTCCCAGATGGTACATTGAATAAGCAGTGCATTTGCTTTTTTTTCATCAAGCCATCTATCTAAGAACAAATTTTTTCTGGAAAGGAGGAAATAAAGGGGGGGGGGGGGGGGGTGGAAGGGGAGAGGGGAGGGATTGTAGTTGCCGTGGAAGGCGGTGAACTGTGGTAGCTCAGCACCATCACAGACACACTGCTGCACTGACAAAAGGAGCTTTTCCCTGTAATAGGATTACAGACTGCAGCACAGTGGTAGTCTGCTTGACTTTGAGGATGTCATACACATTGAACAGCTGCAGCGCTGCAACAGTACAGCCTCTGAACATTTTCTTTTTTTAAAAAGAATGATACGAACAGTGCTAAAGCCAAGATAAAAACAAAACACACAACAACAAAAGACACACACACACACAACACACACACACACACACACACACACACACACACACACACACACACACACACACAAACCCAACAAAAACCCAAACCCCCCACCCCGTAAAACAAAAAGAAAACAACCCCCCCCCCCCCAAACCCAAACCAAATCCCCCCCCCCCCCCCTCCCCCAACCCCGAAAAAAAACCACCAACAACAAAAAACACCCAAAAAACCTCCACCAAACAAACAAAAACAGCAGAGATTAATTTTTTTACAAAAAAACATAACGAGCAAAAGCACACACTCCAAATCAATCGTACACAACAACAAAATCTGTTTCTTCTTCTCTTTTTTTTTAGTATCATTTTTAATAAATTAATGTAGGTCTTCTCTGCCCGACCATGGTTAATTACCTCTCTCTCTCTCTCTGCTACTCTCTCTCTCTCTCTCTCTCTCTCTCTCTCTCTCTCTCTCTCTCTCTCTCTCTCCAAGAGGGGAACATGACACGTGTGTTTGGTGTGTGTGGTGTGTGTGTGTGTGTGTGTGTGATTGTGTTGTGTGTGTGCAAGCTTGCCATAACATACAATGAATGTAATCGGTTGATTTGTAGTTATTGGAGATTCCTTTTCCTCTGTCAGTTTTCATTATTTCCTTATTGCAACATCCCCCCCCCCCCCCCCCATAATTATTGCTTAAATTGTGTTCATACTGTGCTCCTTGCCAAAAAGACTGTATTGTTAATGGCAATAAATTACGTTCAGTGTTCAGTGTTCTCTCTGTCTGTCTGCCTGTCTGTCTGTATGGCTGTATGTGTGTGTTGGGACCATTGGACATGATCCTGTTGAGGAAGTTGGGGAGGGAGGAGGGGGTGTTATCCCTGTGTGCTAGGTCTATCAAAAGGGGGTGGGGGTGGGGGGAAGGGGGGGGTGACGGGAAAGCCTAGTGGTCAGAACATTGTGTTCGCAATCTGACGACCCGGGTTCGATTCCCGTTCAAGGGGATATTTTCCTCTGGAGTTAACATCAGTGCAGACTCCACTCTCCCCCAGAGTCCTTTGGATGAGACTATAAACCGAGGCCCTGTGTGCGAACGCATGCAGAACATCTTGCGCACACGTGAACTCCTGTTCCGCTTTTCGTAAGAGTAGGCCATTGTGTGCTGGTGGGAACAGATGACAGAATTCACAAATCCGCATACACACGGGGACTGTATGTAAAAAAAAAGCACATTAGTGCTTATTCCATTATCCTCGATATAAAAGAATAACAAAGAATAAAAGCAGCCCAGTCTGTACTGTGAGGAAACACCGTCATCCCCACTGCACCTCTTTGCCTCCTCAACCCTACCACATCATCTCTGTCATCTCTTTTCTCTTTGAAGTTGTTGGGAAGAGCCGTTTGTGTCTGCCTGCTGCAGTGAGAGGCTACACACCTGTATTAGCTTGCGGGGTCATGTAGTATCTTCTATAAAGTGCGAGTCCCGGGTAAAAATTTGTGGTGATTTTCACAGATTTTTTTAAAGTATGAAAAAAAAGCAACGTGTACTTGTTTTGGGGATTGAGGACATAGAGCAATACCAGGTAGCCACGAGAAAGTTGGAAATGATCATCAGATGAGGATTGCTTGTATTCCTACAGTGTTGACCCCGCACATGCATATTGTGGTCAGGCAGCTAGCAGACGACAAAGGACTGAGGGGGTACAGTGTTTTCTGAAGAATTAAAAGAATTCAAATCTAACAAATTTGTTTGAAATCACATGAGTTTTGAGTCAGAGGCTAGTCTTTCACAAAAAAGGGGCTTTTATTTCTGTGGATGCCTTAGTACGTGCGGTATGAATATAAGAGTCATATAGAAAAACAGAAGGAAAAGTGCGATTTTTTAATAGGAGTGTGCAGCCAGAGGTAATGCAGCATGGCTTACTGGCTGCACCTGAAGGTCAGAACTAGGATTAATTAATCAGGCTTAGAACTTTAAGTAAAGCGATTATTCTGTGTCCTGAATGGAAAGGTGTTTAAAACTTTCACTTTTTTAAATGCCCCCCCCCCCCCCCCCCCTCACCCTCCCTCCAATCAACATTAGACCACAGCACGCCTTATACTCCGCCCCCCCCCCCCCCCCAAAAAAAAAAAAATCCAATAACACCCCCCAAAAAAACAACAACCACACAACAACAACGAGAAGCTTTGTCGTGTTGCTGACGAAGCTGAAAAGACTGGCCTCCAAATCAACATCGGGAAGACGGAGATCATGAGGGTGAACAACAAAACACATGACCCAGTGCGACTGCAGCAAGAAACCATCAAAGAAGTCAGCAAGTTTATTTACCTGGGCAGTGTCGTCAGTAAAGATGGGGGAACAGATGAAGACATCAAGTGCCGAATCAACAAAGCCCGTCACGCCTTCAACACCCTTCGGCCAATTTGGAGGTCAACAGCCCTCTCATTTCAAAATAAGCTTCGGATCTACAACACCAATGTCAAATCGGTCCTACTTTATGGCTCAGAAACCTGGCGGGTAACAAAAACCAACACCCACAAACTCCAGTCTTTTACCAACAAATGCATCAGGTACATCCTCAACATCAGGTGGCCGGAAGTCATATCCAACAAACAACTGTGGGACAGGACCAGACAAACCCCAATCGAGTCCATCATTAAACAAAGGAAGTGGGGATGGATCGGCCATACACTCCGAAAGCCTGCGTCAAATGTCACCAGACAAGCCCTTGACTGGAATCCACAAGGGAAGCGGAAAGGTGGTCGACCAAAGCAGACCTGGCGCAGAAGTGTTGACGAAGAAACGAAGGCAGCCGGAATGACATGGGCCGAGCTGAAGAGGATCTCCCAAAACCGAGTTCGTTGGAGAGGTGTTGTTGCAGCCCTATGTTCCCCAAGGAACCAAGAGGCATAAGTCAAGTAAGTCAAGACACACAACAACAACAACAAAACAAACCCAAACAAAACAAACAAAGCAAACAAAACAAAACAAAACAAAACAAAACAACCCCTAAAAACCACCTCAATAAACGGACAAATAAAAACCAGCCTAAAAAGCAATCTCAACTTTTGGAAGAGAAGGTCCAGGTATTTGGTAGGGGCAGAAAAGGAGGACAACATTAAAAGAATTTTAAAAACACAGGGACACTGATGTCTGTTCAAACACCATCCCTGATATAGGAATGCAGCATTTCACTGAGTGTGACCAGCTGCTTTGTGAAGCAGGGGGGACGGGACGGCCTGGTGGTTAGAGTGATGCATTCGTAACCTGCTGACTCGGGTTCGAATCTCTTTCAAGAGGATTTTTCCTCTGGAGTTAACATCAGTGCCGACTCCACTTCCCCCAAATGTCCTTCGGATGAGACTATAAACCGAGGTCCCGTGTGCGAGAGCACGCAGAACACCTTGCGCACACGTTAAAACCGTTCCGCTCTTCGGAAGAGTAGGTCATTGTGTACTGGTGGGAACGGATGACAACATTTACAAAACCACATACACAAGGGGACTGGATGGAAAAAAGAACAAGAGTGCTTATTCCATTATCCTCGAAATAAAACAATAAAAGAAAAGAAGAAAGAAAATGCTTCCCTGGCATGACATTTAAAAAATGAATTATATGAAGATCAACTTTTGTGTTGCAATGTGATATCTTTCAAGTTTCATTGTCTGTCTGTGACGTCTAATTTGATTTCTGCTTCGGGGAAATGCAATAAATGAAATGCAAATTTCAGTCTGCAGCATACACTCCTGCAGTTTTGTTTTCCTGTTCCGGAAAACATGTTTGGCTTGAACATTATAATGGCTATTTATCCCAGGCGTATGATGGAACAACACAACAAACATACTGGCTACGACAAGAATGAGTTTATGTGTCGAACTGAAAAAAATATGATTCAAAAGAATGAACAGTAGCAGCTAAACAGAATTTTACCCACAAAATGAAAATATTGCACGTTTTAAGATTACTATAATACAAAGAATAGAAAAGTAAAAATGTAGCAAAGTCGAGGAAAGTCATAAAGTAATGGTGCATTTCAAGGCTACTTAAAAACAACAAACGAACAAATAAAACAAACAACAATAGCAGCAGCAGCAGCAGCAGCAGCAGCAGCAGAAGCTTAAAAACCAACCAACCAACCAACCAACCAACCTAACAAACAAACAAACAAACATCCCCCAAACAAACAAACAAACAAGATAAAAAAAAAGCAACCTTCAGACAAACCAGTATTTTTTGTAAAGAGACAAGACAAAAAAACAAAAAACACCCAACCCAACTCTGGATGTCAGTATGCACGTTTTTCATTTGTTGTTTTAATCTGTCTTGTCGTCCTTGTTGCTGTTGTTGTCGTTTCTGTTCCGGGGAAAACCAACCTGAAATGGCTTCAAAACACAACTGCCGTTACTGTTCTTCAAGGTGACATAACACCGTTGGTACCCCTGAAACCCCAACTACTGAAGTGTAAGAGTCGACTATCGCTTTAAACAGTTTGGCAGACAGGAATATAGGATAAACCAAAGTACTTTCAATTTCGACCCAATGATAGGAGTCATTTTTGTGATCTGCAAGGTGAGCTTTTGTACAGACCAGCCAGTGCCTCGTTAACTTAACGTTAACGTTAACGTTAACATGCATACAGACCATGATGGGAGCGTTCAAAGAAAAAGATGTTAGCAGTCAACAGATTGCTAAACAGCAACATGCCATCTTGTGCCTAAGGCTCCACTAATACTCTGGGTTTTGCAATCAGCCTGGCATTTTTCAAGCAGATTTTTTTCTCTGATAGATGTGGTTTAGCATTTATGGAATCCTCTTCATATTTTGACCCTTTCGTTTAAAACCAAAACCAACCAACCAACCAAACAAACAAACCCACTTCAAGACCTGAAACTCGACCAAAGAAAGAAGATATGTTCATAACCTCCGCTATTGCTCTGTACCCTATGTGTCCCTGTTCTCGGCACTTGCTGATCAAATTCATCTTGAAGCTCCACTTTCTTTTTTCAATTCATCCTTTATTTTAATTTCACAACGAAACTCTCCGAACATTTCTTGTAATTCTCTTCATTTACTGGTTATGGTTATTGGTCAATGCGTTTTCAATTGCAAATTATCCATTAACAGTTTTGATTGTGTCTGTCCAACAATGTTCGCAACTCACACGGGTTGTGTTAAGCATATTCTAACAGAGCAAACATGAGCAACTTGATTACCATAGGATAGAGATAATTTGAGTCTGTTTACATTATTCAACAATTTTTGTACGTCTATTTCAAGGGACCGGCGCCAATAACACAGACACCAGAAACTTGTTTACATCTGCTGCACTTTGGTATAAAACAGAAGGGAGAAAAGGGGAAAGTTGTGTTCTTTGGTGTAAGACATTCCCAACGATCGTTGGATATAAACGATGTCTGGGCAGAAGGTTGTTCTAGTTTGGTTTATCACTATGCACTCTTAATACCAAGAGATCTGCAAGTGTGTTCAGAATATAATGAGTTTGATTTTTAACAAAATGTCATGGACATGTCACAGTGCCAAAAACAAACAACAACAACAACAACAACAACAAACACGTAAACAACTGACCAACCAGCCAACCAACTGCTCCCCACCAAAAACAAAACACAACAAACTAATCCAATCGAGGAATAGTAGAAACATGCTTAAATGACTGACCAGGTGAATTCTAATGTTCGTGAAAATATTACTTTTACTTTCAGTTCATGCGCCTTTGAGGTTCAGTATGTTATTCAGTCAGCCTTATTTTGCAGTAGAAAATGTAACTCTCATAAATAACTGAAGGCCTGAAATCTGAACCCTAACAAAGGAATTTCTCCTAGTTTTGTACCAAAAGTAGCCTAAAGGTAAAGTTAAAGGTGTCCCATAACCTATGTGGTCGTAGGGAAGTGAGGCATCAGACACCTCAAGGGGCCAGCATATTAAGGGCGGCTTTACCTTCCCTGACCCTAAAGAGGAAGGTACCCATTTACAGCCGGGTGAACAGGGGAACTGTACTGAAGCCAAGGGGCGCAAACGGTACCCATCCAATTGGTAACCACGCTCGGTGCTGCTTTTAACATTGGCTGGGGGAAAGCAAGTGCTCTGACCACTGAGCTATCCTACCCCTAAGTGTACCCTAGTTCTTGACATTTACAAATCACCTTTCACAACACTGGTTGATTCCCTTCCAGATTAAACTGATTCGTCCATTGTCAGTTCACAAGCAAATACCACTCTTAATTTTTTGATTAATATTTTCAATTATCTGTGAACTTAAGTCTTGACTGGAATTGTTTCCTCAGCAGTTTTAATTTTGGCAGCCCCAATCTAATCCAACCCAATGCAATATTGCCGTTTGTAGCCCTGCCGACCACAGAGGCCATATTCTCAATTCTGACAGGCCCAAAAGTTCTTTGCTAGATTAACAGAGTTTTGTTACCACCAATACATCAAAAGAGCAACTTCATTCACATAGAAAATAAACATAGTTTCAGTGCAGTCTAGGGGTCTGGAATTGGCTTTCCCCTTTGTCTATGGAAAAGAAGTTATAGATTAGACTGTTTAGATTAGCTGTTTATCGACATTGCTTGTTTATAAGACAGACACCAAAAACAAAACGATCAGATGTACTGTAAATTTGGAAGGAAAAAACCCTTAAATTTTAATGAAAAAATATTTGTGTTGTATGCTCTTAATGGCCGTCCGCCAATTACGATGTCTAGACAGAAGAAAACCTTTTGGATATTCAAGTGGAGCTTCCTACTCTGTCGTCTCTTTGCTCTTTATTTTGTTTGACTGGGCGTTTGTTGTTTTTTTGATAAAAAGGGAATCAGTTGAAGAAGTCGGACTCTTTCAAGAACTCAATAATGTCAATGAAATCAACTGTCAAAACTGCTGTGAAGAAAATATGTGTATGCCTGTGTGAGTAAGCCATCAACTGAATTTTGACAGGTTGGTTGTTTCCCTTCTGTCTCTATCGCGGCTATAGACGGTAGGAGTTCACGCAATGCCTCCAGGGTTCACCATCTTTCTCTGTCTCTGCTGAATTCTACAATCTCCTGTAGCACTCCTCCTAGACCACTGACCTCAGTGATGTTGGCAATGTAGGATGTTGGTGGTCTGCCTCTTTTCCTTCTGCCCTCAACCCTATCTTGGAGAACTGTCGTCATCAGATTTGTCTGTGTGTTTCTGTTAACATGGCCAGTCTGTGTTTATAAATTTCAGCCAACATTTGTCTTTGCACGGAGAGTTCATCAAGAATGCTTTCATTTGTCCTGGAGAACCACATTTCCGCTGCGTTTATTTTGTCTCTCCAATTTCGTAGTGTCCAGGCCTCTGACCCATACAGCAATACAGGCCAGAGTAGTGTTTGACAATTCTAATTTTGAGATACTAGGTTTGCCTCTGCCTTTCCAATATTGTTTAGCTGAATCATCTTTTGCTTGGCCATACCGATTCTAGCCTTGGCGTCTTGCAGACATGAAGCCTGTGAGCATCAGTAATGGTGTCAGTCCACACAACGGTATGGTTCTATCATAATTATATCCAGCAGGCTGACCGACAGGCCAACAGCTTTGTCAGTTATCAATGTAAGCCAAGTGCCAAGGCCTACACAGCACCCTCTGAAGTCGGAGTATGAATAGCTATGTGGCGAGGTACTTGGAAAAAGTCATACACGTGAACTTCTGATCCAGTGTGTGCTTTCAATTTCACAGTGATTACCAGGTGAGATGAGTGAATCAGGATGCATGCTCTGGGTGACTCCCACAGTGTTAAGCTGGGGAACGTGCAACAACAAACCAGAACAAGAACAACATATCAAGCAGGGAGTCCTGCGTTGAAGAAACATGTCATTGACATGTCATTTTCTTTTTGTATTTGAATTTTACTCTTTAATCTTATCTTCTATTATGTCAATAAAACTACCTTTGAAGAAGAAAAAAACAGGACTTGTGAAATCTTGAAACAAACAAACCCAAAAAAAAGAAGAAAAAAAATGAAGGTGGCAGGATGGTTAAGATGTTCACCTGCATACCAATAGTTTGATTCTGGGTTCGATTCCCAGCCTTGTCCTTTCTTCCCAGTTTGATGAGAAAATCGAACTGAATATCAAAGTCCCCCAGGAAGAGACTATAAACCAGGGCCCTATGTGCAAATACACGCAGAACATTTTGCGCACACGTTAAAAACGCGTTTCGCCGTTCGGAAGACTAAGCCATTTCGTGCCGGTAGCTACAGATAACCCACCTCACCTCACCTGACCTCTCCCGTAGTTCCTTGGACTGTGGGGGCAGTAATGAAGATTTTGCAACCAGCTTCCTCCACTCCCCGCGGTACAGATGGCAACAATTTTTAAAACGCCTGTAATAATAATAATAATAATAAAAATGGAATTTATATAGCGCTATATCTTGTAAAAACAACAACAAATCTAAGCGTACACACTGTACACACTACTGTCGTATTCAGAACCGTCTCCACAGTCGTAATGCGGCTACCTAACTGGTTAAGGGGGAGGAGGGGGAGGGTGTCAGTGGCACACACAAAAATCTCACCATTGGTAAACCCTGTACTGTGTGTACCCTGTGAGCTCCAGTCCTTCTTTGCTGATCAACATTGTGAGGCGACGCTGACCTGTGACTGTTTCCAACCAGAGAACCCGTTCACCCATTGTTAATTCATCAGAGAAGGAAACTCTCCAGACAGTCTTTGCAATCCATTTTCTCATTACGGGAATTTGCGTCTTGATTGTAATGATCTCTTCAACAGTTTAAATTGTGTCTGGTCTTCCAATTTCGGCAGAAGTTTTGTTACCACCAATACATTTGAAGATAAAAATGTGAACAAATTAATTCACATCGAATAAAGGGATAGTTTCAGTCCAGCCAACGTTGAATTTAATTGGCTTTCCCTTCTGTCCAATGAAAAGAAGTTATAGATTTCCCCTTTCAGTTTATAAGCAGAGACAGCCGGTTTGTAACGTGGATACCAGAAACTTGGGATCTACTTCAAATTGAATTTAAAAATGGAAAGAAAGAATTCAAAGTTACCCATTTCCAGTAAGATATTCGTAACGACCGTACACCAATTATATACAATGTCTAGACGAAAGAAGACTTCTGCTGATTCTAATTTGGTTTGTTGGTCTGTGGTTTGAATTTGTTGCTTTTCAAAGAATCAGCTTTTTTGTAGTTAAAATGAAACTTTTTATTAGAAAATGTTGGGTCTGATTCTTAAAGAAACGTATTTTTCAAATTATGTACTGAAAAGACAAGGAAGGTGAAACACTACGTTAATGGCTGACAAACTAATTACTAATATTAAGCCCATACAAACGTTTCGGTTTCAGTCTATATAAGCACTGGTTTTGAGGTGAAATATACTCAGCAGCGAGAGAAAATGAGCACCGCCTCACGATGCTGGCCCTTGGAGAAACTGGGGTCTCTGATACCTCACTCCCCTACGACCACATAGGTTATGGAACACCTTTACCATTACCGTTTACACTCAGCAGTCTTTTTCCAAAGGGAGGATTTCACTGGCCAAGTTTTACTCTGAGGAATCATTGGCACACTACTCTGAATTTCCCCGGATATGTTTGCAGTTTTCTCGGAGTGTTGACAATGATTGTTGTTGACCTTCCATCTGTCTCCATTGCAATAGTGTGCAACAGCCAAGGGATCCAGAAGGTGGTCACTATAATTTGTGGGGATTAACCTTTGTTACAGGGAGTTGCCTATCAGCGACAGATAGGGGCTGTTTTCTTCCTCTTCTTTCTTTTTTGTGTGCTGTGGAAGATTAACAGTAATTCGTTTAATTTTCACTTTGTTTTATACTGTGGTATTTTGTGCTTGTACAGGCATACCGAGATTTAAGTTAAGAATGCAACTCAGAGGTCAAGAAGCCACAGTGGAAACACTTTGGGTTTTTTTTGTTGGGGGTGGGGGGTGGGTCTGATATCACGTGAGCCCTTCATGGCATGATGCAGATTAAAGTATTTTGACTTGACTTGCAGTTTTTAAACCAAAAAAACACACCAACAAACAAACAAACAAAAAAACCCAAACAGAGGGAAAAAAAACCCACAGAAAAAGAGAGGAAAAACCCTGAAACCCCACCCCCCCTTTTTTTATTTTTAAAGCATATTCTACGAAAATGTTACCATGAATCTGACAGAACCAGTAGGTATGGTTTTAAAGAGTGGTACCCCCCCCCCCCCCCCCCCCCCCCCCTTCCCCCCAATCTTTCCCTCTCCATCAAATTGCCGTTACACAACATACAACCAGAGTCACTGGAAGCAGCCAGCCTGTTGTAGCCTATATTATATACCCAGCAGCAGCAGCAGCAGCAGCAGCAGCAGGCCCCCTAACCCCAGGGGTGGTAGGTAGCTGTGGTACTGGTATAGTATAGGATGGGGGGGTTCAATATCTGCCAGGAACGGTGACAGGGGGTGCAGGTATGATGACGATGACGATGATGATGACGATGATGACGATGACGATGTCCAGGTACCCTGTCCTAATGAAACACGGGCAACCAGTGAGGTGAGGGGCGGGTGGCACAGTGTGCACTTCGCTCTAACAACATCCCGCCCACTTTTCAGAACTGGTTACCTCCCTCCCACCCCCAAACTCTTCCTCCCTTATCTCCCTACTCTATCACTCCTCCACCCACCACTCTCCTCACCCCCCCCCCCACACTCACCCCCCCCCCCCCCCACTAACCTCATCGTTCCACCTCTCCAGTCTCACCCCCCCCCCCCCCCCCCTCCCTCCCTCCTCGTACCTACACCTCACCCACACCGAGCCTCAATCCTTCATTCTCAGCTGGAACCTAGCACATTATTTCCCCCTCCCCTCTTCCACTTCTTCATTTTTTTTATTTTATTTTATCTCCTTTTATTTCTTCTTCTTTTTTTTAAGGGGGGGGGGGGGGGGTAGGGGGGAGGGGGTGGGGGGGTGTGGGGTGGCAGAGTGAGGAAAGAGATGGAGATTTAATCCCTGGAGAGAGAGAGGGGAGGTAACCTCATCACCCGTAGCTCCCCTGCAATAGACCCCCCTCCCTCCCTCCCGCCATCCCGCCCATCCCCCCCCCCCCCCCCCCACCACGACTCTTCTCCTCACCTCCCCCCTTCCTTACAGACTCTCCTTCAATTTTGCTGAACAAGAAGGAGGGTGAGGGTTGGTTGGGGTGGGGAGGGAGATCTGGGGAAAGAGTGGTAGAATTTTTTGTTGGGGGGTGGGGGTGGGGGTGGGAGGAGAGAGAGGTTGGGAGGGGGGGAGGGGGGGAGATGGAGGGAGGAGGTGGTGGATCGGCAGTTGGGCAGAGAGATCAAAGAGCAGGAGTTATCTGTCCTTGTCTGTCTCACCACAGGTCACCGCTTGAGGAGAGGTCAGGTGATTGAAAGGGGAGGGGGTGGGGCGATGGGGGGGGGGGGGGGGGGGGAAGGGGAAGGGAGGGAAGTGGGGAAGAAGGACATGGTTGTGTGCCCTTTGTTTACCTGCTTCTGGGAGTACTAGGAAATGTGCGCGCGCGCGCGCGGGGGTGTGTGTGTGTGTGTGTGTGTGTGTGTGTGTGTGTGTGTGTGTGTGTGTGAGAGAGAGAGAGAGAGAGAGAGAGAGAAGAGAGAGAGAGTGTTTTTGTGTTGGTGTGTGTATGTGTGTGTGCATGATTGTTTTTTTGTTTGCTTGTGTGTGTGTGTGTGTGAGTGAGTGAGAGAGAGAGAGAGAGAGAGAGAGAGAGAGAGAAGAGAGAGAGAGAGAGAGAGAGAAGGAGGAGAGAGGGGAGTGCGCACGTGTGTGTTTTTGGTGTGTGTATGTTGTGTGTTCATGACTGTTTGTTTACTCGTGTGTGTGTTGTGTGTGTTGTGTGTATGTGTGTGTTGTGTCGTGTTGTGTGTGTTTCAGTGTGTGTGTGTGTGTGTGTGTGTGTGTTGTGTGTGTGGGGTGTGGATTGTGGGGATTGATGTGTGTGTGATGTATGAGTGTGTGTGTGTGTGTTTTATGTTGTGTTGTGCTGTGTGTATATTTACTTAATTTAATAATAATAATGTATGGAATTTATATAGCGCTGAATCTTGTAAAGCAACAAATCAAAGCGCTCTTTCTTTTTATTTATTCTTTTATTTTGAGGATAATGGAATAAGCACACATGTGCTTTTTTTTTTTACATCCAGCCCCGTGTCTATGTAGTTTTGTCAATTTTGTCATCCGTTCCCACCAGCACACAATGGCCTACTCTTCCGAAAAGCGGAACGGGTTGTGTGTTGTGTGTGTGTGTGTGTGTGTGTGTGTTGTGTGTGTCTGTGTGTGTCTTGTGTGTCTCTGTGTGTGGTGCATGTCTGTGTGTGTCTGTGTGTGTGTTGGGGGAAGGGGGAAGGAAACCAGGGAGGGAGCCTAAGAAGCGGGTGGGAGAGGGTAGTGATGGTGGTGGTGGTAATTGTGGTTTGGGGTGAGGGGAAGGAAGGAAGGAGGGGGGGGGGGTGTGATACAAAGTGATTTTCCAGCAACATGTTTTGTAGGAGTAAGCACAGAGAGAGAGAGAGAGAGAGAGAGAGAGAGAGAGAGAGAGAGAGAGAGAGAGAGAGAGAGAGAGAGAGAGAGAGAGAGAGAGCCAGACAGACAGTAACAGACAGACAGAGATAGAGAGCTGTGTCCGTCTCTCTTCATCCATCTATCCATCCATCCGTCCGTCCGTTCGTCCGTCTCTCTGTCGGTCGGTCGGTCGGTCGGTCTATCTATCTATCTATCTATCTACTGTGATCATTTTGTTCATTCATTCACTCGTTGGAGGCTGGATTTTTTCGTTCATTCAGTTACTCTTTAATTCATGTTCTCTGGCCCTTCTAACTTATGTGTCAAGCCTTTAGCTGCTTGCTTTTGCTTCCCATGCTTGTCCTCTGTCTGGCTGTCAAAAGAAAAATTATAGATGATGTCTGCTTTATGTGACAGGGGCTGTTCTTTCAAATAATTTTTATACATAACAAACAAAAACAAGCTGAAGGATTGGGTTCTCCCACTTCTGACCCTCATACCCCTCCAGCTCTCTCTCTCTCCCACCATCTCACACACACACACACACACACACACACACACACACCACGCACACCATACTCCACGCACGCACCACGCACCACCACGCCACACACACACACACACAGATATACATTTTCAATCCACTCCCTGATATAATATTGGTAATAAGGAGGGAGACGAAGAGGCAGACAGAGAAAATGATGGGAAGACAGCATCAGAGAGTGGACTGGCCTTGGGTGGAACGATTTGCTACGGAGGGCAGAGGACCGCGGGAAGTGGAGGAAGCTGGTTGCAAAAATCTTCATTGGTACCCCCATGGTCCACAGTGAAGGTGAATATTGGTAACCACAGCTCTTGAAGAATGTCCACAAAACTTTGCTGGAAACCATTTTCGAAAAAAACATAGTGGCAGAGTCAATACTTCAAACGTGGAAAAGTCTGGAAAGAAAGATTTCCTCACATCTACATTAGTTCAGTCAGATTCACTTTTACCTGAATGTTTGTTCTAAGTATCTGTTCCAGCAGACAACCTTCAAGGCTTTTTGAAAGGAATGACGTCATACATTGTGCGTCTTCCTTTTAAGAAAGCAGACAGCACTAAAGAAACAAGGAGGACAACTCTAGACCATGAGGACAGGAAGTTAAACAAATGGTGATGGTGCATGATGGGCAACAGGGTTTGAGTGTGTGTGTGTGTGAGTGTGTGTGGTGTGTGTACATCTTAGTATGTGTTAGTGTGTGTGTATGTGTGTGTTTATAGTGTGTGTATATGTGTTGTGTGTGTAAATCTTAGTATGTGTTAGTGTGTGTTGTGTGTGTGTGTGTGTGTGTGAATGTGCAATGCGTGCCTGCATGCGTGCGTGCGTGCGTGTGTGTGTTAGTTAGTGTGTGTGTGTGTGTGCTAGTGTGTGTGTGTGTTAGTGTATGTGTGTAAGTGTGTGTGTGCACTAGTGTGTTTTGTGTGTGCTAGTGTGTGTGTGTGTGTGTGTGTTTATGGAGTGGAGTGGAGTGGAGTTGAGTGGAGTGGGGTGGAGACTGCAGGCTTTAGAGAGAAGACAATGGTTGCTGTAAAAAGCGAGCAGTGCATGACAAGCCATTTTGAGGCGGATTGAGGGTGAGGAGGATGCTGCCAGGGACAAGTAAGTGGTGGGGATAGGGAGCAGGGGATGGAGAGTGGCTGATGACTTGTTGCCTGGCTGCAAATGGTGCTTCCCTTATCAGTCTGCAGAGTAGAAGAAGAAGAAGAGATTTCGAAGTTGTTTTTTTCTTACTGTCTCTTTCCTTTATCTTTGTTTTTGTATGGTTTTGTTTGTTATTATTTTTAAAAAATCTTTTTATGCTTTAGATTTTGTGTATGCGACCATTTTTGCCCACCTTGAAGGTAGCCGCATTTCGACTTTGGGGATGTTTTCGTTTTTATTCGTCCATTCTTTCTTTCTTTCCTTTTTTTCTTTTCGTACCAGGGTTTCTTTTACTTTTTCATGAATTCTCTTAATTCAGGCTTTAGTGAAGTTGTCTTATGTAAGAATCAGGAATCAGTTGTTCTCTCTCTCTCTCTCTCTCGCTCGCTCGCTCTCTATTGCTTCTTGCTGTCTCCCCTCTATTTTACTTTATCCATATTTATTTAATTATAATCAGTGTATCAGTTTTCATGTTAATGTTCAATTCATTTGAGAATTATTGCTTATCAACGCATATCTCCTTTCTATAAAAAAAAGAAAAAGAATCTATGTATCTCTTGACGTTAATGTTCAGGTCAGTTAGGGATTATGTATTGTTAAATATACACTTATATTTTTAAAATGATGTTGTCGTTGTTGTAGTAGGGTTTTTTCCCTTGTTTTTGTTGATAGTCCCTAATTAGGGCAAGGGCCGGATGAAAAAAAAAGTATGGGTAAGCTTATTCTGTTACCCTTGAAAAATAAAGATTCATTCAAATAAAGATTCATTCAAATAAAGATTCATTTCTTCTCTCTCTCTCTCTCTCTCTCTCTCTCTCTCCTCTCTCTCTCTCTCTCTCTCTCTCTCTCTCTCTCTCTCTCTCTCCAGGGATGCACAGGCTGGTGGTTAAATCATGACTCAAATACTCGTGGAACAGAAAAATGTCCAGCTCTGGGTAAGATATGAACCACCAACTTCGGGTATCCGACTTGGACGATAAACCGATGTCCCGTCCGTATAACACACATTTAGCACATGTAAAAGAACCCATGGCATCAAGAGATTTGCCCCAGGCAAATTTATGTGAAATAAAGCCACTCTGATGGGGAAACAAATACACATGCTGACAGGAAAGGGGTGGGGAAGGGGGGGGGGGGGGGGGGGGGGGAGGAGGAGCAGCGCTGCTCTTGCGGTGACGCGACGCGCTTTCCCCGGGGAAAGCAGCCCGAATTTCACGCAGAGAAATCTGCTATGACTGAGAATGGTATGCAATACAGTAACTGTCGTCCAGCAAATAGCAGTTAAAGTGATGATGACCGCTGAGTGGACAGTGCCAAACGTTGATGAAGGTGAAAGCTCCATGTCCTATCACCAGGCAGAGTGCAGAGAGTTAGATTCTGATGGTGGATTCTGTCTGTCCCATCTCCAGTCAGCTGGGCCAGATTGGATGCCACCTGCACACAAGATATAACGAAATACATAGTTTTTAAAAAACAACAACATTCTTTTCGCTCGTCAGTTACCTGGTTTCAGTTTCAGAGCCCTTACAGACTACATTTCATAGAAAACATTGCTGATGTGCTAACAGCTTTTTGTATTGTTTTCACTATTATAATAATGATGTAATATTCATTATTGCAATATTGTATTCGTTATTGTGTTGACTATTTCTTGTAGAATTGTCTGCCTGAAATTCGGGCTGCTCGCTTCAGGGACAGTAGCGCGTTGCCACAAGTGCAGCGCCACCCACTAACAAAATATATATACACCTGATTTTCTGCACCAGCAGCTTCTTCCTGTATCATTTTTTGCCAGGACAACTCTCTTGATGCTGGGTATTCTTTCATCTGCACTAAAGATATATTACACACGGGACCTCGGTTTATCGTCTCATCTGAAAGACTAGCACCCAGACTACAATCTTGTGGACGGAGGGGGGATGGCGATTCGGGTCCAAACCGGAATCGAACCCACGATCTCTCTCTTTCTAAACGGGTGGAGGACCTCTAGACCACTGAACCCCGTGGGACGTGGGTCTAACATCGAGGGTACCCTAGTATAGCCACGATTCTGTGCTGTTCTGACGCACCATGTCTCAACAACGTATTATGTCACAATTATTGTGACATAGCGCGTTGTTGAGACAGTGGGCGACAGAACACATGCTCTGGCTAGGCTCCACTCCTGCCCAGGAAAACGATTTTCTTTTACACAAGATTCCTGACTGGAATTGTAAGAACTGTGATCGCACATACTCACTCACTCACACACACACATACGCACGCACACACACACACACACACACACACACACACACACACACACACACACACACACACACACACACACATCACACACACACACACACACACACACACACACACACACACACACACACACACACACACACACACTCACGGAGACAGGTTGTCCAAAAAACAGTTTCTAAACCAACGTCCCATATTCCCATAGCCGATGTATTCGATTACCAGTGACAAGAAACAGGAAGGAGGGGGGGGGGGGGGGAGGAGGGGGGGGGAGGACAGGGAAGCGAAGGAGGGGGAGGATGGGTGGTGATGGTGGTGGAGGACAATCAGGCTTATTCCATTTGGTTGAAAATGACTGACTCAGTGTCAAGGTTTTTTCTCTCCCTCCCCCCCCCCCCCCCCCTAATGTTGCTTTCATAATTATTGTGGTCAGGAGTTCTTTCATGAAGACTGGTTTGTTATCCTGCTACTGTGGGCAAATGGACACACTGACAGTGAAAGCTTTCATCGCTATGAAAACAGCTGGAAGAAATTTGTACTGCAGACTTGCGTACAGTACTAATGTTAGTGACTGTGGAGGTAGCGGTATTACTGGCACACGATACAGTTTGCTCTACCATACACACAGACACACACACACTAGCACGCATACATACATGCCGGCACGCTCGCGCGCGCACGCACACAACACACACACACACACACACGCGCGCGCACTCACACAAACAATGCGCGCACGTGCACACACACACACGCACGCACGCACACACTCTCTCTCTCTATCTCACACACACACAACACACACACACGCACGCACGCACGCACACTCTCTCTCTCTCTATCCCTCTCACACACACACACACACACACATACACACTCCTCCTGTCTTTACCCCTAGAGCCAGTAGTATTCAGCCAGCTAGGAAAGTCAGCTGCCATACGGCCACTGACGAAAGAAGACCCTGCATTGATGATGGGTGTGGAGAGGACTTGACATCTCTTTGCACCTCATTGAAGAGTCATGGGGAAAAAAGTCTTTTCTTTCTCCCCCCCCCCCCCCCCCCCCCCCCCCCCCTGTCTGTTATACCAAATTGAAATAGTCCTCATCCAAAGGTCAGAAAGGAGAGGAAGGCTGCAGACGGACTCCTGGAAGATGGCTGTACCTGCTGTTGACTTCTCATTACCCTACAGCCTGGATGGACAACCTGACTGGAAAAACAAGACGACAAAGGGACCTGCAAAGACATCCTGGTTGTGATGGGCTGTTGTTTTGCTTTTCCCCTGCCCAGGCCTACACAAGGATGCTGCTAAGTGTCTGATTGTCATTGTCATTGTCAAACGATTGTCATTGTCATTGTCAAACTATTGTCATTGTCATTGTCAAACGATTGTCACTGTCATTGCTAAGTGTCTGTCTGTGGTCAAAGTATATTAGTACTACTGCCATTATCCTTTTTTCTGGCTCCCCCCCCCCCCCCCCCCCCCCCCTTAAACTAGCCCAAAGTAGGTCTTCGGGCGTGTCATTAGTAATTACAGTCTGAACTAACTACCTTCATTTACAGCCTGATAAGGCGCCATGTGTTCACTTTCCCAGGGGAAGAAAGTGTCCATAACTGAGTGAGACATACAGTGCTTCAAATCAGGGACGCCATTTGGACCACAGCCTGTACGTACAAATACACTGACGTGGTGAAGTGCCACTTTGTGTCTTTATGTACAGTGTCATTAAACCTTTGGAAAAGAAGAGGGAAACAGGTTAGGATAAATGCATGTATAATTGCAGCAATAACCGTATTGTTACAGTAGGTTGCATTCTTCATCATACCATTGATCAAACCTTTTCGTGTTGAAATCTCTAGAATCAGGAACAAGTTGTTCATGGACAGAAAAGGCAACATTGACAAATATTCTTTGCTTGAATAACCGTACATAAAAATTATGTACGTTGTTATCTTTTCTCTAGGCCAAAATTTCAAGCTTGAAATGATTTTAAACCAGCAAAGCTAAAATTCCAGTGAGACTGGGAGTAAGAGAAGAGGGGGGGGGGGGGGGGGGGGGGGGGGGGGGGGGGGGGGGAGGGTAAGGGTATAAAAAAGTATGGATGAAAAAAAATTGACGATCTTTACATGTCACTGGTTTTGGCTCAAGGCCATGTACTAGTGTCTCTGGCCCTAAGGAATACAACACACGCTGTTAAAGACTGACATCTGATATGGGCTCTCAATCTGTACTTGTTTTTGTCCCAATTTAATTCAAAGATAGTTATGCTTTTTTATATTTCAGTTTTCAGGAGAGACAAACATCGTTTTAAAAGACCATCTCTTTTTCTATCCCCACCAACAAAACCCTTTATCCAGAAAACCTCACGTTAGGACACAGCTGGGTTGACCTTGCCCCTTAAAAATATTAGGAATTATTGTTATTAACGTTTGTCTTAATTCATTCAACTCCTACCATATTTGTGTTTCTCCCAAACCATCTAATAGAAATCAGGTGTATGGATGGGAAGAAGATTTTCTCTCTCTCTCTCTCTCTCTCTCTCTCTCTCTCTCTCTCTCTCTCTCTCTCTCTCTCTCACATTGTGCAAATGAAATAACTCAAAGTGAAAAATCAGCAGCAAGTGTTCCTGATTTGAAACAAGATCCTTGAGGAAGGTGTAAAACACCTGGAATCTCTTTCAACTTCATCTTCCTTCTGAGAGCCAGGTGATGTTGAAGCCATTGATGCTTGGTGCTGATAAATGACAGAGGAACCTTCAGCCAGGCAGGTGGATCTGTCAGCCTCCCCCCAGCCCTGGCCTGACAGACTTGTTTCAGCCTGGCAACCCTACATCAGCAGTCACAGCCTGGCAACTCTACATCAGCAGTCACAGCCTGGCAACCCTACATCAGCAGTCACAGCCTGGCAACTCTACATCAGCAGTCACAGCCTGGAAACTCTACATCAGCAGTCACAGCCTGGCAACTTTACATCACCAGTCATAGCCTGGCAACTTTACATCACCAGTCACAGCCTGGCAACTTTACATCAGCTGTCACAACCTGGCAACTCTACATCACCAGTCACAGCCTGGCAACCCTACATCACCAGTCACAGCCTGGCAACCCTACATCACCAGTCACAGCCTGGCAACACTACATCACCAGTCACAGCCTGGCAACCCTACATCAGCAGTCACAGCCTGGCAACTCTACATCAGCAGTCACAGCCTGGCAACTCTACATCAGCAGTCACAGCCTGGCAACTTTACATCACCAGTCACAGCCTGGCAACTTTACATCAGCTGTCACAACCTGGCAACTCTACATCACCAGTCACAGCCTGGCAACACTACAACACCAGTCACAGCCTGGCAACCCTACATCAGCAGTCACAGCCTGGCAACTCTACATCACCAGTCACAAACTTGGTGCAGACCATAAACACCACCACCAACAATCTTCTCCCTAGCTTCCAACAAGATGGCTGCAGGAAAAAAAGGGAGATTATTCACCTGTCATCAGTGCTTCATGTTACTTGACTCCCTTTAACAGTCTGGCTGAAAAAGTCCATTTCACATTCAAGCTCTTCCCTCCATTAAATGATACATAAAGATCAACGGTATAGATCAGCTAGGTGTGTATGGAACGTTGATGGAAGTGTTCGTGTGTGTTCGACAATGAAAAGATGTACGGCTGCACAGCTGATACCCACCAAGTACTTCTTTTCTCATTGCTTTTCCTGTTTCAAAGTCTCTCTCTGGGTTTTTTTGGTTGGCTGTTTATCTGTCTGCCTGTCTTCCTCTCTTTTGTTCCTCTCTGCCTTGGTCTCTTCTTTTTACTGGGAAAAAGGAAACACACGATAATCGCCTTCGTGTTCAGAGGGTTTTTGCTGGTGTTATCTCCATCTAATGTTACAGACAGTTTTCCAGGAACTAGGACAATGGCTTGAAGAGGGAATGAGTAAAAAACATTTTTTTTTTTAAAGGGGGAAAAAAGGACGGATGGGAGGGGGGGGGGGGGGGGGGGGGGGGGGGGGGGGTGTGGGTAGAGGAATGGGGGGATGCTTTTCCTTGCCATCTTTATCTAATTTTCAGACCTGACGTATTGCACATGGCCAAAAGAGGCTGATTTCAGTTGGTTTTCATGTTTCAGTTCAACTGAACATTGACACTGGTTGTGTCACTTGGTGATGCTTGTTGGAATTCTTGTTGCACTGATGCTGTACAGCACTCACCCGTCCTGCAGTCAGTCATGAAAACTGCCGTTCTATGAAAACATGGACTAAAGATGATGAAAATTCTTGTCCTCCCTTTGTTTTGTGGAGAGACTGGGAATGATAGAATGCTACTTAGCATGTGAGGCTTAGGAGACGAATCTATGAGAAACTCTGTCTGTCTGTCTGTCTGTCTGTCTGTCTGTCTCTCTCTCTCTCTCACACGAGTGGCTTCCCTTGCTTGGCTGCCAGCAAGACGCTTTCTCTCCAGCTCCTGTAAGTTTTTCCTTTTCTTCAACAATTCCTGTTCAAAATGCCAGTTGTGGGCCTCCCTGTAACCTTGGAGGGCATGTTGAACGCAGTGTTGCATGAACAGACGGTGTCTTCATTCAAAGTGGATGGGCGAGAACATCAAACTGTTGTTGTGATTCGATTGACAAGTAAAGCGGCCAGCCATTCCCCTGTTACTCCAGTTCAACAGGCAATGTATCGCAAGAAGTGTCCGTCTCAGGTGAATAGAGACAAAATAAGAGCAGAAAGGTATAGAAATAACAACCAGAAGAAAGTGAATGAACAAGTTTCATCCCCCTCGGGTTTGTTTCTACCCACCCCGCCTAGATTGTGCTATAATACAGGCCATTCTGACAACAACACTGCTACGGACATGTTTGTGTATGAGACCCACTGCCCTCCCTCTTCAAGCCACTGTCAAAAGGAACAAAGTATTGACATGATAATGGATGACACTGACAGACAGACAGTGACAATTTCATTTGACAAAAATGTAAGAAATGAATCATGTGGTGAAATTGTGAACGTAGCAAAAGAGTGTGGTTGTAGTTACATAAATGGAATCAAAGATTGTGTCCATGATAACAGGAATGAAGAGGGAGATTGTGAAATGGGGAAGGAGGGTGTGGAAAATCACGAAAAGCATGTGAAGAAAGGTAGGGATGTGATGCAAGCAGAAAATGACAGAGAAGTGCGTGCAGAGAGGGAGAGTGAGGGAGAGGGTGTAGAAGGTGAGAGTGGGGAAGGGTGTGGGGAGAATGGGAGTGAGGAAGAGCATGCAGAGAATGTAACAGGAGCAGAGTGTGGGGGGTTTATGGAAGATGGGGATGAAAGCTGCCAAAGGGGAGAGACTGTTACACTGGCAGATGTAATGGAAAGGTTGCAGCAAATGACGGAGAAAGCTGAAGATGTCCACTTCATGCTACGTGACATGAGACAGTGCACTGCTAGGACCACTGCTGTGTTGAAGGGAAATGTTTACAAAGATGTTTTTTGATTAATGTGTTGTACACTTCCGGACTGACTTAACAACATGAAGAAACTGTGGTCCGATGAATGACATTATATGTATATAGAACAATGATATGGAATCCATGTCATGAAGACTGTTTGGGCTGTCATTATTTAATTATGCTTTTCGTTGATTCTGTGTTTTGTGCCCAATCCCCATCCCACTGTCCCCTTGTGAATGGGCGATGATGCTTATCACAATAAACTGTTGTCATTGTCATTGTCTCTCTCTCACACACACACATATGCAATGGCATAATCTGACTTGTAATGCTGGCCTTAACACAAATGGATGGGCAGATGCTTTTTGCCTTTAGAGTTACAAATGATACATGAGTGTCAACTTATTGATGGCAGTACTAGCAAACACTGGGAGATAAGTTATATATAACGTTTTCTATTGATTTTGAATTAGCAGAGTTTACAGATTTCTGAAAAATACACACAGACCTGAATTTAGAGTTGACAAAGTTCATGAATCTGTTTCATAGCAGATTCAAGAGAGCTCAACAGCATAAGATATAAGTAGCATTGTATGCTCTGTGATTTGGATTCAGAACATTTCTTAAGAGCAGGTCTATTGTTACCCTTACCTTCCTTGGTGTCTACATGATAATGTGCCAACAAATGTGAATGAGATCGAACAATGCTCTATTCAAACTTCCAATTAACAAAAGAACTAAACAAGAGATGGAATAATAGATCCTCATTATAACTATCATAAACAGCAACATCTAATAAAAATATCCTCCGAAAATATTCAGCTCAGGTTTAATATTTTCTACATGACATTGTCATCTGTTTTTACCAGAAGTAAACTGAAAAGATGGCAAAGTAATGAAGGGAAATTCCTTCCACTTCTCCCCACCGACACAGCAGACTATTGTTGGCCAAGTGTTTGCCTTGTCCTGTCCTCCCTCCATGGCCTAGAGGGCTGGGCAGGTGGAGTCAGTCATCTCCTGTACACATCAGCTACACCCTCCTCCACTCCACTCCTGGAAGATGGCTGTACAGGTCTGCTGTTGACTTCTCATTACCCCTCAACCCGCCATTACCCCCTGGGATTGCCTGACTAGAAAACAAGATAACAAAGTTGCCAGTCAATGACAACCTGGGTTATGAGGACTGTTGTTTTGCTTTCCCATGCAATGCATTGATACCCTTACGTCTTTGTGATGGATTATAGTACTACCACTGCCATTATCCTTTTACTGCCTAAAGCTACCAAACAGGGAATGTGTACCCACATGTATTGTTCCGTACTACAGTACGAACTAACCACATTCTGCGATGGCTTGTTAATTCACATACACAGAGGACTAAGTGTCTGCAATGAAGACACACAAAGTTGTAATTAAGAGATACTATTTGGATCACAGTGCAACCAATACACTTACCTGATTAACTGCTGTGTTTATGTATAGAAATATACATTCGTTAAACATTTACTTTGAAAGGAATGGGAAAGTAGGTCATGACAAATGCATGCATAGTTGCTGTCTTGTCTATTTCAGAGACAAGCTTCGATTGTCCCATTCTTCATTGCATCACTGATAAAACAAAATATCTTGTTTTGATAAAGAAATTTTTTTTTTAAAAGAGGTCTTGAAAAAGAAACTAACGAAGTCATGGAATATTCATACCTAAAATAGCAGTAAATGAGCAACAGAGACAGTCTGGAAGCAATCAGATTCTGGCAGAAACTGGAGCCTGATGAAGAGTGTTAATAATCACTGTCAGCGTGTATGTCAAACTATGTATACAGTATATCACTATATGAGCACTATCTGTACACTGCCAGGTAATTTTGTCAACTTGAAATCTTTATGACTTGAGCATATACCACAGTAATGATCATCAAAACTTATTCGGCCAATCTATGGGGCTTTTCATGTTCATTGCGCTTATTTTCTTTTCTTTTCTTTTTTTGTTTTTTTCCTAGGATAAAGCTCCAAGGTTCACCAACAGTAAGATTTTGCTTATGTAACCATTTTTGCAAACCATGAAGGTAGCTGCATTCTGACTTCAAGGATGTAAGTGGGTATCTTCGTGTTTCTGTAACCTACTAAATGCTGACATGAGTTACGTGATCTTTAACGTGTATATTTTTACTTTTGCATGTGTATATACATGAAGAGAGAGACTTATGTGACTGACAGGTCTGCACTTGAAGTTGACCTAGAAGATTGTAAAATTTCCACTATTAATTCACCAGATGCCACCAAGATTCGAATCCACGATTTCATGGACCCATGGGATTGAAGTTGAACGGTCTTAACCAATCAGCTATAACGTACGTCCATTGCTCTTACAATCCTGCCACTTTAATTGCTTATGCAAGAGGAGTATCAAAAGATAAAATGTGTGCAGCTTTTAAAGACAAAGGTATTCATGATGATCCAGTCCAGTTTTTCTCATCACCAGTTCAACCTGTTTCGGTTGGTTAGTTGTAATGAGCATTGAAAATATCTGAAAATGTAAACTGTAATTTATGCCTCTGCTTTCTCCATATATTTTAAAAAAGTCAAATCTTAGTTAAGCTCTTACTAGCTGCTTTGAAAAAAAAAAGGTTCAATTTCTTTTTCTGAATTGGGCACACACCTACATAATTCTGGGATAGATAATTATATGTCTTGGTTTTCATCTTCTTTGGATATACTGATTGGTGTCTGCATTCTTTAGAGATAGGCCTACAAACACCATTTTAAACAAAACACTGTCTCCTACACTACCATCATCATTGCCATCCTTTTCACATAATCCATATATATTTCCTGTGGTTGACCCTTGCCCCCAAATATTTCTGAATCATTCTGTTATCAGAGTCTGTCTTATTTTCAAGAAGTCATACAGTGTTCACGTTTCTCCTAATCAGTAATGCATCCATCTAAGAACAGGTGTGATGGTGGGATGAAGACACACATGCAAAATAATGATCTACAGTTAAAACAAACGGCAGTAAACTTCATGATTTTAGTAAAGATAGTCACGCCACATCACCACATAGATGTGTCCCTTGACAAAAGGCATAAACTCTTGGAATCCAGTCTGACTTTATCATCTAGCATCAGTGAACCAAGTGCTAGTGATGTTGAAACCACTGATCCATGGCACTATTGAGTGATAGAGGAACCTGCAGCCCGGCAGGTGGATCTGTGGGCCAGCCTCCCCAGTCCTGGCCTGATAAACTGCTTCAGCCTGGCACCCCTACATCACCTGTCACACCTTGTATTGGTGCTGGCCATAAACATCATTACTAACAGTCTTTTGCCTGGCTTCCAACAAGATAGGATCCAGGGTCAAGAAAAAACCAGAAAAGGAAAAACAAGCAAGAAAAGGATTACTCCCTTGTTGTTGATAGGCTACGTCTGTTAACTCCCTTATCATACTATGATCTTACAGACAGTTTTTTCTTTATTCCCGTTTTTCCTGCCACCCGCATATTACCTAAGTCTATGACATTTATTAGCTGGCTTTTATATGACACTATCATTACCTAACCTCCCATCCCCTCTGTCCTGTTTTGTTTGTGTGCCAGCATGCCATTCGGTCAGTCTGTAAGTCTGCCAGTCATTAATTAATCATTAATTAATCATTAATCAGTCTGTGATGGTCTAAATACCTTAGTGTTCCTATGACCAGCCTAGTTTTCTTTTAATGTATTATTCAATTAATAGCAATAGGTTGAGATGTATCATTTAAGAACAATAGTTTAAGATGTATCATTCATTTAAGAACAATGGTTTAAGATATATCATTCATTTAAGAACAATGGTTTAAGATGTATCATTTTCATTTAAGAACAATGGTTAAGATGTATCATTCATTTAAGAACAATGGTTTTAGATGTAACCCTTAATTAAGAACAAAGGTTATAGATGTATCATTCATTTAAGAATAATGGTTTCAGATGTATCATTCATTTAAGAACAATGGTTTTAGAAATATCATTTGCTCATTAACAATGGTTTTGAATGAATTTATCTTATTCACTAAATTTTTTCAGTGGATGTTCCCACAGTAAGCTGGCAGAGAGAAAGACCAGATGCATGTGGCAGGTGGTGCAACCATCATAAAAAAATTAGCCATGGCCATGGACTATTTCAATGTCTACTATACATTGGGCTTCAGATGCAGACGTGGCATGCATAATTTGAAACAATGGAACCCCCTCCTCCCCCCCCCCCCCCCCCCCCCCCACCCCCACATGGATGTGTTGTCAACATTGATAATGACTTTATTTTAAATAAACACACACATCCTCCAAAAAATATTAAATGTCAGTTCAAGTTTCACAACGACTACACACGCTATCTGTCTCCAACAGAAGGTAGACAGACAATAATGAAGGGAAATTCCTCCAAATTCTTTTCACGGACACAGCAGACTATTGTTGGCCAAGTGTTTGCCTTCTGTGTCCTCTCTCCATGGCCTAGAGGGCTGGGCAGGTGGAGTCAGTCATCTCCTGTACACATCAGCTACACCCTCCTCCACTCCACTCCTAGAAGATGGCTGTACAGGTCTGCTGTTGACTTCTCATTACTGTTCAGTCCCCCTTTCCCCCTACCCCACCCTTAGCTTTACCAGAAAAGCAAGATAAAGTGGCCAGTTGAAAGACTACCTGGGCTATGTGAGCTGTTGTTTTGTCCACCCCCCCCACCCCCCTCTCTACCTT
>CM054134.1:118417083-118464583 GCA_028751875.1 Rapana venosa
GCACTCATGTTCTTTTTTACTTCCAGTCCCCGTGTGTATGTGGTTTCGTAAATTTTGTCATCTATTCCCACCGCCACACAATGGTCTACTCTTCGAAAAGCAGATCAGGATTTAACGTGTGTGCAAGATGTTCTGCATGCATTATAGCAGTGTGTGTAGGTGCGCGCGCGCACTGTGTGTGCGTGCATGCGCTCTATGTGTGTGAGTGCACGCGCGCGCGTGCATTCTCTGTGTGTGTAGTAGTATAGTAGTAGTAGTAGTAGATGTATCAGTAGTAGTAGTAGTAGATGTATCAGCAGCAGCGGTACTAGTAGCAGTAGTAGTAGGCCAGTATCTCTGGGGAGAGGGGCAGATACTGAGTAGAGGCAGAGCAATGGAGAGAGAGAGATGGAGAGAGAAGTGATAGGCCTGTGCTCCTGTGGGGGTCGATTGACACTCAGCCACACACACACACACACACCACACACACACAACACACACAAACACACACACACACACACACACACACACACACACAGAGTGCAGCACAGCACACAACACCACACACACACACACACACACACCACACACACACACACACATGCACACACACACACACACACACACACACAAACAACCACTCACACACACACACACACACACACACCACACACACACACACACACACACCCAAAAGGCATAGCTGCCCTCTACACACAGACACACAACCACACACACCACCCACACACACCAAAACACACAGACACACACAGCACACACACACACTCACCACAAACCACACTACCCACAACCACATCACAGGGACGCACGTAAACATTCACACAAAGTTGTACAAAGGCACACACACACACATCTCTCTCTCTCCTCTCTGACTGTCTGGTCTTGTCTTGTCAGGTCTCTCTTTCTCTCTCTCTCTCTCCCTCTCTCTCTCACACACACACACACAAACGCGCGCGCACACACACACTCTCTTTCTCTCTCTCACACAAACCCGCACGCCCACTCACACATACACACACACACTCTCTCTTTCTCTCGCTCTCTCTCTCTCACATACTCACACAGCACACACACACTTACACATACACGCGCGCGCGCGCGCAAAATCTACAACTTGTGCCTGCAGGCAGTATAGCCACAGGCTTCTAAAAACATTGGGTTGTAGTACCACAGACAGGCAGGCAGGCAGGCAGGCACACAGTCATGCACGCCTTCCATGCATACACACACTATCTACTAGTTCTGCCACTAGGCACCTGCCGCTTCTAAAACTTTTTGTTGCCCTTCACACACACACACACGCACATGCGCACGCGCACACTCACTCTCCTACGTGTGCGCACACATACACACGCAGTGCGCGCGCACACACATACACAAACACACACACAGCGCGTGCACATACACACACACACACACGTTTTTGTATTTTTTTCTTAGTTTTCTTTTTTTTTTCCTTTTTCGTTTTGTAGATGACTTGATGCACTGCTTATTCAATGAACCATCTGAAAATAAAACATTGATTTTGACTTTGACACACACATACACCAAATCTACTTTTAATTCTGCTTTGACTTCTGCTTTGGCTTATTCAATGAACTATATGAAAATGAAACTTTGACTTTGACTTTTGACTTTGACACACACACACACACACACACGGAATCTACTTTTATTTCTGCTAGTGGAGGCACCTGAGGCGTTTAAACCTTTCTGACGTGTCTCTGTTTGGATGTGCGCCCCCCCCCACCCCCCCCCCCCCCCCCCCCCTCCCCCTCTCTCTCTGCAGTTTGGACAGATAGCTGTTTTCTCAGGGAATGTTTGTCTGTCTGTCTGTCTAATTTGTGTCCTCTGTGTGTGTGTGTGTGTGTGTGTGTGTGTGTGTGTGTGTGAGTGTGCGTGTTCGCGCGTGTGTGTTCGCGTGTGTGTGTCTGCGTGTGTGCGTTTCTGTGTGTCTCCGTGTGTGTTTCTGTGTGTCTGTATGTTTTAACTATAGCTATGTGAGTACATTTGGTCTCTCTTTTTTTCGTTTTAAATGTCACACACTTACACACAATTACACACACTTACACACAATTACACACACTTGCACGCATGCACACACACACACACACACACCTGTTAAAAAAAAAAAAAAAAAGACTTATGAGGCGAAAACAGCTACAACAGTAACACTGATAATCGGAAAAAATACATCCCAAGAAACTGAAACAATGCCTAGATAAGAATCCCCCTAGATAATTAATATGAGTGAGAGAGAGAGAGAGAGAGAGAGAGAGAGAGAGAGAGAGAGAGAGAGAGAGAGAGAGAGAGAGAGAGAGAAGAGAGAGAGAGAGAGAGAGACGGACAGAGAGAGACGGACAGAGAGATTGATTTATTTATTCTTTTATATCGAGGATAATGGAATAAACACTCATGTGCTTTTTTACATCTAGTCCCCGTGTGTATGCGGTTTTGTCAATTTTGTCATCTGTTTCCACCGGCACAAAATGGCCTACTCTTTCGAAAAGCGACCAGGATTTAACGTGTGCGCAAGATGTTCTGCATGCGTTCGAACACGGGGCCTCGGTTTATAGTCTCATCCTAAGAAGAAGAGAGAGAGAGAGAAGAGAGAGAGAGAGAGAGAAGAGAGAGAGAGAGAGGAGAGAGAGAGAGAGAGAGAGAGAGAGAGAGAGAGAAGAGAGAGAGAGAGAGAGAAGAGAGAAGAAGAGAAGACACACGAGAGAGAGAGAGAGAGAGAGAGAGAGAGAGAGAGAGAGAGAGAGAGAAGAGAGAGAGAGAGAGAGACAGAAAGAGAAGACAAACAGACAGACAGAAACAGAGACAGAGAAACGGACACAATAGAGACAGAGAGAAGCAGCAAAATTAAACTTAAAGGAAGAATGAACCTTCATTTTTGTCCTGCCCTTGTGGCCCAGCCTTACATTTATTATACTTACAAATTTATAGTCGTTTATCTGTCCTCTATGGAATCTGACGACCCGGGTTCGATTCCCGTTCAAGGGGAATATTTTCCCCAGGAGTTAACATCAGTGCAGACTCCACTCTCCCCCAAAAGTCCTTCGGATGAGACTATAAACCGAGGTCCCGTGTGAGAACGCACGCTGAACATCTTGCGCACACGTTAAATCCTGTTCCGCTTTTCGTAAGAGTAGGCCATTGTGTGCCGGTGGGAACAGATGACAGAATTTACAAAACTGCATACACACGGGGACTAGATGTAAAAAAGCACATAAGTGCTTATTACATTATCCTCGATATAAAAGAATAAAATAAAATAAAATAATAAAATATGGAAGAGTCCAGTCCTCTCTGTCGGAGATTTTTTGATAGGCCACCTTTAAAAAAAAGAAAAAGTATCATGATAAACTGCACAAAACAGTGCCATGAAACAAACGAACCAAGTGAAATGGAGTATTTCAGACCACAAAAGTCCCTTCGAATGCGACTATAAACCAAGGCCCGGAGTGCGAACGAACGCAGAACGTCTGGTGCGCACGTCGCGCCTTTCGGAAGAGTAGGCCATGTCGTGCAGGTAGGAGCGGATGACAACAAGCATTGGTGTCGTGTTTAGACAGTCACCACCCCCCAAAAGTCGGAATACAGCTACCTTAATGGTGTATAAACGGTCGCATACGCAAATTCTTACCATTGGTAAACCTCGGAACTGTAACCGAGGAACGCCCCCCCCCCCCCCCCCCACCCCCGCAAAAACCCCCAAACAAAACAAACAACCCCCAAAACCCCAAACAAACAAACCCCCAAACAAAACAAACAAACAAAAACCCCAAACAACAAAAACAACAACCCCCCAACAAAACAAAAAAAACCCCAAACAAACACAGAAACAAAACCCAACCAACAAACAAGAAAAACGAATTTATTTACATTTTTTCCTATTGTGCACACACGCACGCAGACACCCACTCACTCACACAATCCCTAACCCCCCCCCCCCCCCCCCCCCCCCCCCACCCCCCACACACCACACACCCAAACATCAAACAAGGAATTCTAAATTCTCTTTCATCTTTATTACAATATTAGTTCTTTATCAGCTCGAAGTTTCCATTTAAAGGGAGAGACATTTATTGCATGTGAAAATAATGCTAATATTTCATTTCATAGACAAGTGAAAACAGCAATCAATACTTCAAAAAATAGCAATGGCTTTGTATTGCGAAACTTCACGTTGATTTCTAAGTGAACAAGCCTTTGAACAATGAGATGAACCTTACAACAAGGAGGGAGACGAAGAGGCAGACAGAGAAAACGATGGGAAGACATCATCAGAGAGTGGACTGGTAGCCTTGAGTGGAACGAATTGCTATGGAAAGCAGAGGACCGCGAGGAGTGGAGGAAGCTGGTTGCAAAATCTTCATTGGTGCCCCGTACGGTCCACGGGACTACGGGATAGGTGAAAGAACGAACCTTTCAGGGGTTGTGTTATCTCCACTCCAGCTGTCAAGTTTCATTCCTTCAAAGTCATTGCTCAAAGACTTAGGATGCACTGGTCAGTTAGTCTTGCCCTAATAGTGCCCCAAGAGGGGAAAACCATGATAGAAAAACCTCCGATAGAAAGTGCTATATAATTGCTCTGTCTCGCTCTCTGACCGCGCACTGGCATCCAGTCAGTCTGAATTCCAGCGTAATTTAGATTCACATCAATCTATTCTCTTTTACAATATTCCTTTCTGTAAGTGGCTGGGGGGGGGGGGGGGGGGGGGGGGGGGGGGGGGGGGGGGGGGGGGGGGGGGGGGGGAGTTATCTCCCTTCTAATCATCTTTATTGATTGTCTTGTTTAATAGTTCTGATTCAAACACACGTTAAAGAAAATTCAAACAAAAAACAAGCCCTCCCCCCCCAAAAAAAACACAACCCCCCAACCGCCCCCCCCCCCCCCCCCTCCCATACACAAACAAAGAACAATGAACAACAAACACAAAAAACCCCCAAAAGCTGCACTTGCATGGATGAACAAATTTGTCCGTCCGTCTGTCCGTCCATCCATCCCCCCCCCCTCTTTCTCTCTCTCTCTGCCTGTCTGTCTGTCTGAGGGGGACAGAGAAGGCAGAGTGAGACAGACTTCTTTCCTTGTTGAGATTCTGCTGATTCTCAGTGGTCTATCTATCTATCTATCTATCTATCTATCTATCTATCTATCTATCTATCTATCTATCTATATATATATATATATACAGTGTCATTTTTAAAAACAAATAAACACTTTAGTTTAAATAGACATGATACGGGTGACAACCTTTCTGATTAAAAAAAAAGTTTACAAACAAACATCTTTTCTACCCTCCTCCACCCCCCAATCCAATCCCCCCCCCCCAAAAAATAAAAAACACCCCCCCCCCAAAAAAAAAAAAAAGCCTCAAAGAACACGAACATTAAAAAACCAAACAAACCCAAACAAACACAACAAGCACAAAACAAACAAAAAATCACAGCAAAACAAAAACACACATTAAACATCGAAAACAAAACCGAAAACAAAAACAAATCAGACAACCCCCCCCCCCCCCCCCCCCCCCCTCCCCCCACAAAAAGTAACAACTGTCAGAGATTATGCATATAATTATAATAATTATGTTTACTACCATTGTAATGATATATATATAGCATGAATATAATATATATATATATATATATATATATATATATACACACACAATTATATATATATATATAATATATAATTATATATATATATATATATATATATATATATATATATGAGCGCTTTGATTTGTTGCTTTACAAGATTCAGCGCTATATAAATTCCATACATTATTATTATTATTATATATTATTATATATATATTCATGCTAAACACAAACAAATAAGCATCTGTTCATAATCCTGAAGAAAAGTGCGTGCGCGCGTGCACACACACACACACACAAACACACACACACACGAGCGCACGCAGCAAAAATTATTCCAGTGTGAGGAAAAGAGACTTGGTTGTCTAGATGTATATGAGGAAACCATAAAATTTGTCTTTTGTTAAAAGACATGAAACTGAGTCTTGTTGTATAAAACAAATTGTCCGTCTAGCTTGCCGATGGAAACTGGTTTGAAGACAAAAAAAGTTGGGCATGTCTCTTGTATATGTGGCCATAGTGTAACTTGTCGATCATATCTTGATATGCAGCATGCTAAAAGGCTGAATGCCTGTTCTTACCTCGTCAACGTCATCGGCGATATTCAGTGATCTTCTGATGATATTTTTTTCCCCCCAAATGGTTATTGTGCAGTCCAGTTGGTTCATTGTTATGATTATTATGGACTCTAAAGACAACTATCTTCCTGTGGACTATATTTCCTCTTGTTGGTTGTAGTTAAAAATATTGTGTTATTGTTTACTGGTTAGATTCTGTTAGGAATTGGGATTTTACTGTTCTGTACTTAAGAGTCACTTTAGATTTGCATTTTCTTACTTGTTTGTTGTAGATTTAGTAAATTACCCCCCTAACCAACTCCCAGATCCCCCCATTCCCGCACCCCTAGCCCTTTTGTGTCTAATATCACATTTAGTGAAAAGACGTAAAACGAAATCGCACACACACACACACACACGCACACACACTCACTCACTCACTCACTCTCACACACACAGAGAATAAGAGAGAGAGAGAGAGAGAGAGAGAGAGAGAGAGAGAGAGAGAGAGAGAGAGAGAGAGAGAGAGAGAATTCACTGTAACCAAGTCTAAGGTAAACCTTATGGAAACACTGTCTCTCTCTCTGTGTCTGTCTGTCTGTCTGTCTCTCTGTGGGGTTGAAAGTGTAAGGTAACCTTTATCTTCATTAAAAATGCATCTACTGAGTTATTACTTTCAAAGTATCAGTTTCAAGACGCACACAGCAAGCTAGACACCACAGTGTCCATGGCTTTTGTATTTTATTGAAGAGAGAGAGGGAGGGGGAGAGAGAGAGAGAGAGAGAGAGAGAGAGAGAGAGAGAGAGAGAGAGAGAGAGAGAGAGAGAGAGAGAGAGAGAGAGAGAGAGAGAGAGGGTGCATGCGTGCTGCATCACGCGCGTGTGTGTGGTATAAGAAAGTTTGGTTTCAGTGCCTTTGCCTCTTTCTCCATCTTAAAATCTAAAGAAGGGACAATTTGGTCAATTCCTTCCCAAACAGCTACAAACTACGGCCTTTTCCATTGCCACAGACTAGTAGCAACTAGCATGACTTGTAGTTGTACAGCTGTATGGAAATCAGGGAGATGATGACAAAAATCAAACTTATTTCTGGAAATCAGTTTATATGATGATAATGATGATGACGATGGTGATGATGATGATAATGATAATAATAATAATACGACGAAGAAGAAGAAAAGAAAGATAACCATCATACTTATAAAAAGAAGGGAAGTAAAATGATATCAATTATAAAATGCACAATAATAAAAAATAAGTTTAATGATAGTAAGTGCCGCAATAATGCACACACCACCACCTATGATTATGTTAATGATGAAAAAAATGAAGTATTTTCATGATTATGATGGCAATGGTTATTACAACTTAAATTAATCTTCCACTAAACTCTGCACCATTGTTTCAAAACTCAAGAAAACTTTATTATCTCAATAGAGAAATTTTAATTATGAGTGGCATTTTAAGATTACACAACATGCTTTAAAAATACATATAAAAATAACAAACATCCTAAAAGTTGACAGCACTTGATGTCTCAACACACACACACAACACACACACACACACACGAACGAACCCACACGCACGCACATCCACGCGCGCACATACATGCATCGAGACAACAATAACAGTATTGAGAGCGACAAGGCAAAACTACAGCACAAAAGCAATTTCAGAAAGTATTATAAAATATTTTATTAGCACCAACAAACATCACACATATAATAATAACAGCGTAAGGAAATTTGCATAGAAATGTAAATCACAATAGAATGTTTCATGAAATCATTACCCTTTTCTTCATAACGCCACATTCATTTAATACATTGGTCAGACATCCGCAACACCAAAACAACTGAAAATGAAATCAGGACTGAAGACATTGACACTAGACAAACCAAAAATGTGACACAGGTGTCATACGCAAATGTGGCCCTCAGCCAACGAAAAAGCATCCTAGAAAATGGATTTCTTTTCTGTACCGCCTTCAGATGATCTTGATTTCTTGCAATTACAACTAGAACATTCTCTACACTTCACTGGTTCCTCCCGCACACTAGACTAGAAAATTAAAATTAAAATCTTATGATAAAAACAACAACAAAACAACCACCACCAAAAAACAAATTCAGATCTGAGACTTAAAAGTCATTCAAACATTTTGTGTTTTCAAGAAAAATGTGTGAAAATGTCCACTCTGAAGACAAGACAGGCACAGAAAGATTTATATATATATCCTGGTTTATATCTCTGGTTACTTGGGTAGAGCAAATCTTTCAGAAATATTCAATAAGCAGCAGCAGCAGGAGGAGGAGGAGCAGCAGCAGCAGCAGCAGCAGCAGCAAATCATTCTGTCTGTATAGGAATAGAAGTAGCAGATGCCTGCAGGAAGATTCGTCACTTAAAAACAAAAATATATAAAGAGGGAACTAAATCCAGAGCTCTCTCTCTCTCTCTCTCTCTCTCTCTCTCTCTCTCTCTCTCTCTCTCTCTCTCTCTCTCTGTGTGTGTGTGTGTGTGCCGATTTCGCGCTCTTTTCTTTTCGTACTTGTTTTCTTGTCTTTTCTTTAGATATAAAAAAAAAAGGATCCCTTTTATGTAGCGCTACAGCCCAGTAACACTATCATTTTACAATTCATTTTTCTCCAGACCCTCTGACTGTGTTAACCTTAGCACTTACGCTGCCTGACCTATCAATATGTCAGTCTGTTAATGACAGATTAGGGACATCTCTCTCTGCAGGAATTCAATGTGTGCCAGTCTGTATGTCAGTAGGCCGTGCACACACACACACGTACACACACACACACGCACGCACGCGCACACACACGCACACACAGACACATGGGAGACGGGATAGCCTAGTAGTTAGAACGTTGCTCTCGCAATCTGACGACCCGGGTTCGAATACCGTTCAAGGGGATATTTTCCCCGGGAGTTAACATCAGTGCAGGCTCCACTCTCCCCAAAAGTCCTTTGGATGAGACTATAAACCGAGGTCCCGCGTGCGAACACACGCAGAACATCTTGCGCACACGTGAAATCCTGTTCCGCTTTTCGTAAGAGTAGGCCATTGTGTGCCGGCGGGAAAAGATGACAGAATTTATAAAACCGCATACACCGGGGGCTGGATGTAAAAAAAAAAAAAGCACACGAGTGCTTATTCCATTATCCTCGACATAAAAGAACAACACACACACACACACACACACACACACACTGAAACACACGTACACTGAAACACGCAGTGTTAATCTATCAATCACCAGCAGTGGTGTAATCCAGGTACTGATAGACAGAGGCAGGAACAAAGTCAGGGGCCGGATGTGAAGCAGACGACGTTTATCCTTCTCACGATAACGTCACCCCCCAACACATCCTCTGATGACGGACCTTATCCTGATGGCCACACCTTCATTCATATACTCGTTCATAATATATTCATTCATTTATGTATTCACTCATCCGTTTGTTCGTTCACATTTAACACTCAGGCGGAGCGGGTCTACATGCATCCATGTACATGTTTATCACTCCAGTCTGGTTCATCAACCAACCAACCAACTAGCCAGCTAACCCACCATCCATTCTATTCGCCAGGCAGAATGCCCGCCCACCGGCCAACCAGCCAACTTCCCTGCCTACCTAGTTCATCCGTGTGCATGCTTGTCATCCAGTCTGTTTACTTTGTCAACCAACCAACCAACCAACCAACTAGCCAGCTATCCAACCAACCACCCAGCCAACCACCCAAACACCCAACCAACCAAACACCCAACCAACCAACCAATTCGTGCACCAGATAGTCTCCCCGCCTACCAGCCAAACAACCATCTTCCCTGCTGACCTAATTAGGTTTTTATTTGTAATGGAATAATGTAGTTCCCCCCCCCCCCCCCAAAAAAAAAAAAAAAAAAAAAAAAAATTCTTACTGTTGTTTAAATCATGGATACGTCTACCACCATGAAAACCAACATAGTATGATATTTCCAGAAATTTGTGTATAAAAATGTCAATTTTGAAGACATAAAAATCATGCACACTGACAGGCGTATACATGTTCATCTTTCTTTCCAGGCTGCTGCGCACAGGAGATATTCTGCAATGGAAACAACAAAACGAAAAAAGAGTATGCCCGATATTATTAAAAAAAATTTTCTTCTCGACTTTGACTTATGCGTCTATATATATATATATATATATTTTTTTTTTTTTTAATTTTTAATTTTAATTTTTTTTTTTTTTTTTTAATCCAAGAATAACGGCAGCTGCGCACAATGCAAGTTCATGACTTACGATATAGACTTCACTTCCAATGTAAACAAAAGTGTTCTCTTTCAAAAAACTGCTGATTTAGCTCTTTTTGTTCTGCCGGTTTTTAACTTTTTCTTACTTGCTCATTACTAAATGTGTTGATATAAGCGCTTGCAGTCTCACCATCAATATGTCAGTCTGCTAAAGACAGTTGACTATTTCTACACACACACACATACATACATACATATATAATATATATATAATATATATATATATATATATATATATATATATATATAATATATATATAGTACGTAGCTGACTGACATATATATATATATAATAATATATATATATATATATATATGTGTGTGTGTGTCAGTCAGCTACGTACACACAGCCAGAGACATAGACAAAGACATGTACACACACACACACAAAGCGTGTCCTTTCTCAACAACAGTATTATAATGCAGTTATTGATATTGATAGACAAAAGTCAGCAGCAAAGTCAAGGGCTAAATGTGAAGCAGACGACGTTTATCGTTCTCACGATAACATCACCCCACAACAGCCCTGACTGACCTCCCCCTGACACCCACACCTTCAGTCAGTCATTCACCCCCCCCCCCCCCCCTTCACTCATGCACCATTTTATTACTTTTTCACTCAAGTATTAGATGATCCCACCAACACTCAACCTCTCAACCAACCAACCAAAGGCAAGCCACGTCGCCATCGCTAGCCCACAACCAGCCAAACATTTTGCCTGCCTGCCGAATTTATTTAGGTATGTTATTAGTTGAAACCAAACAAATCCTTGAACATATGATGATGATGATGATAATGATAATAATGATGATGATGACAGCTATACTTATGGCCGTGAAACAACATTTTGTCACAATACAGTTGATGATGACAGCTCTAAACTTATGGCCGTCAAAATCCCCACCAATTTGTCACATTACTGTTGCTACACTTACCAGTTTATTCGCCATCATCGCACATGACCCGCAATGTGTCGTGCAAGGGTTTTTCCTAGAATCATCAAATTATATACTGGTAATTCACTATTTGACACACAATTTCATATACCGCACGACCTGTGATAAAAAACAAACAAACCCAAACCACACACAAAACAACAACCATATAAAAATATTGCAGCTGATACTGCTACTACGCTTGAATGATTAATCTATTACTGCTAAAAAAAAAATATATATAAGCAACAACGACATCAAGGAAATATTATCAGAGGAAAAAGCACAAGAAAGAGGAGGGAGAAGAAGGAGAAGCAACTATTCTCCATATTCCACACAAGTCAATGCAGCGACACACAGCCTGACTGAAACCAAGGGTTGGGGAGGTCGTGGCCAAACAACCCACCCCTCCCCACCTATGTACACCTCAAAGGGCTGGAGATTTGGGCTTTGGCGGGTTGGTTTAACTGTATAACAGTCCCTGCCGAGTTATCCACTTTAGGGACTGTGCCATCAACCAGCCATTTGGATCTTGGGTTCAACCCCCACTGTTTTGAATACAGAGCGAATATCAATGAACGGGGAGTGCCCTCCAGCCAATCAGTGCCATGGGTTGGAGCTCACACCCATTTTGCTACGACTGCCTCTCATTCCCCCACAGAACTATTGGAAGTTGATCTTGATGGAACTCTATGAAGCTGGTGTTTGGCAGCCACCACACACAAAAAGAAACCAGACAAAAAACAGCCAAAGTAAAAACAAAAATTTAAACAGTAAAAAAAAAAAAAAAAAAAAATGAAAAGAAAGAAAAGCTGCCATTATTGGGAGAAGGCTTACTAGTCATTCAACACTGAAGAAGCCATCTTTGACACCAGCATGTATGGTTCTCTTACTGCTCTCAAAAGAGTAACATTATAAAAATCCTACCCGTCTTAGAAAGCAATGTCAGCTACACTGACTGGCTGCTTTCCCATTTGATTTAACCCAGTTCACATTCAATGCTGATGCATAGTACTTCTTAATTTCCAGGAAAGAAAAATATAAATTCTTAAAATCCTGAACAAGGAAGATCGCCACATACCTGATACCTGTAAGAAGATAACACTAGCACCATGGCAAAAAGATATGGAAAGAATGGGAAGGCCAGAAGTGAGGACACAAAGTAGCAGAGAGAGAGAGAGAGAGAGAGAGAGAGAGAGAGAGAGAGAGAGAGAGAGAGAGAGAGAGAGAGAGAGAAGAGAAGAGAGAGAGAGAGAGAGAGCGACAGACACAGAGAGACAGACTGAGAGAGAGAGAACATATAATTAAAGGTGTTTATTTTTTTTTAAATAAAAAAAATTAAGAAAAGAATACTATGTTCTCTCCACTGCCGTGTAATTGTTCAGCCTGCGTCTCCTCGCTTGACACATACCATTAAAGCCGGCTAATAAGTTAGCAAGCACATCTAACCATACGCCATGGCTATCCCTCCCTTCCTCCCTCTGTCCTGCTTGCTCATCACGAAGACCTTACAAATGAAGAGAATTTCAAACACAAGAAAAACTGAAAGATCATGGCTGGAGGAAACTGGAAGCCGTAATTTGCGCGCTTTCTCTCTACCTCTCTCTCTCTCTCTCTTCGTGTGGGCTCCAAGGAAAGGCCTGGCAATTATGGAGATGAAGTTACACATACTTTTCCATTGGCGGCATATTAATCAGGCTTCAATTAGTTCTGACACCAGCTGACCCCACCCACTTTCCAACCTCTCCTCAACAACTGCCATCTCTCCCCTAAACAAAACACACCCGCTCCCACACACACACACAGAAAGCTCTGTCCTTTCCCATGGGTAGTATCACTGCCAAGAGTTTTAGCTTATGTTGATAATTTTCGTGTCTAAATTTGAGGTATAACACCAAACAAAACCTACAAACACCTTCCCCCTTTCAACAACAAGAACACACACACCCATGCCAGGAAAGTGTTTAGGAGCCACAAGGTCAGCCATGTTGACGGGATGCGAGATGTCACATGAAAGCCGATTTCAGCATCACACATTTCGTGAAAAACCACCTGATCCCCTGATTGCCGTTGAATTTAGATCTAGTGGTGGCACATGCAAAACAAAGTGTTAGTTTAATGTAGCCTACTGCATATTGGACACTTTTGAACCCGAGACCATACACGCGGCACAAACAAAACAGAAAAAAACCCTCCAAACAACAAATAAAAACCAAACTAAAACAAAACACAACACACTTAGCCAAAACACACACACACACACACACACACACACACACACACACACACACACACACACACACAGAGCTGTAAGTTGCAATCTTACAAATCAAGATATACAAACATGAAATGTTAAGGTCAGGCGTACCTTACTGGTTAAAAAAAAAGTGCAAAAAATGCCAGTATAGTGTCAACCTTTGGCAGTACACAGCAGGTTGTGAATAAGAACACAATCATCTGTTTTTCATCATATACAGGATGGAAAAAACCCCAAAACGAAAACCCAACAAAACCCGACGACTGAATGCAGCAGGGTATTCCCTGATCCCTACTGGTCATGCCAACTTCCTGATTTTTTTTTAACCCCCATCCCTCACTCTCCTGAAGTTTTTTTTTTCTCAGCTTCAGCTCTGCAAACTTTTATGTACTTTTTTAATTCCATATTTTTCCTACCGCATCGCAAGGCTTTTCAAGTCCTAGGATGGTTTAACATGTGGGGTCGGGCAAGGAGACAGAATCTTCCAGACTTTGCAACGAGTATGCTATTATGTTTCGACCACAAGACCGAATCCACGGAATTTCACTGCCTTTTCTTTCAAAAGATTGTTAGGCGATAGTTCTATTATTACTATTTGTTGTCCCAGAATACATAATTCCTAGGGGGAAGGTACGGGTACTCATTCATCCGCACAGGGCACACAAACACGCGAGCACAAGTCAGAAATGTTTTGTTGGTGCTAAGACTCTCCTTCTATCGTCAAACTTTTTTTTTGGCCTGGTGCGGTTTCTGGCAGTAACCCACTATGTAGTCAACGCAAAGATGAAAATAGAAAGCCCCTCTCCCCCCCTCCCCTCAACTCGTGCATTCGCGCTCACACACAGTGAAAAGTCCAGTGGTAGAGAGCTTAAAAGAAGCAACATCATCAGTGTCCTCATTCTGTGCTGATTTCTGTATTTTAATTGATTCTGATCCCCATGATCTTTGATAATTTGACACTGGCGCCATTTGCAGCAATCGTTGTCAGGTTACTGCTACAATGAACTCACAATGTATGGAATACACTGCTACTTTTACTGTGGCTGAGGACTGATAAGGGGCCTGTCTGTCTGTCGGAAGATATAGATCCATTGAGAGTAAAACCTCAAGAAAAAAGTCCATTGACAGTCTAATGGAAATTTGAAGTTTCCGATCTGAAAGAAACGATGACCCCCTCCCCTCCAAAAAAAGAAACCTCGCCAAAACCCCCAAACGAAATTCCATATAGATCTTTTAATGGTGGGTTTATTTATAATGTACTTGAATTTAAGCTCGCAAGTTTGATTAAACAATATGGAGACAATCAACGATTTCCTGTTTACCCGGATTTGTGTGTGCATGTGCGTGCGTGCGTGCATGCGCGCCCGAGTGTGTGTGTTATGTACAGCTTGTAACCTACATGGGTTTACAATGTTTTTTCAACAGCTCAGTGTTTGTATGCTGAACTAAAAACAAAAATAAACACACACATGCATACACACACACTATCCACCTAATCGAATCAAAACAAAATGAAGAAGACGCTCAGAAAATAAACACCAACAAAACACAAAAAAGCAACAACAAAACACACACCCCCCCCCCCCCCATATAAAAAAACCCACACAACACCCCCCCCCCCCCCCCCCCCCCACCAAAAAAACCCCAAACAACCACAAAAACACCAACAAAAAACAAAACAAGCCACCAAAAAATGTAAGCAGCTGTGATTTCACACAGTTTACACACATACACATAAGAAATAAATAAACAAGAAATCTAGGCAGTTTGTCACTCAAATGTTAACAACATCTGACAGCAGACTGGCACCAAGGATCTGAAAGAGCTAGTGGCTGAAAATGGTGAACTGTACAGTCCTACATTCACAGAAAAACACACCAAAACGGCTGCTATAATAGCAGTTTAATGTCAGGTAATGGGAAGAAAAAAGTTTCACTTGTTTGAGTAGGAACCTCTGAATATATATAATATATATATATATATATATATATATATATATATATATATATATATATATATATACATACATATATATATATATACAGAGAGAGAGAGAGAGAGAGAGAGAGAGAGAGAGAGAGAGAGAGAGAGAGAGAGAGAGAGAGAGAGAGAGATGTGGTGTGTATATAGGTTGGTTTTGTTTTTTTGGTGGTGGGGGGATAGCTCAGTGGTGGGAGCACTTGCTTTCCCCCCAGCCAAGGTTAAGCAGCATCGGGCTTGGTTACCAGTTGGATGGGTGACCGTTTGCGCGCTTTGTCTTCAGTACACTGTACAAGTCCCCCAGCTGTAAATGGGTACCTACTCTTTAGAGTCAGGGAAGGTAAAGCAGAGAGGGAGAGGAGATGGGCGTCGCCCTCAATATGCTGGCCCTAGAGAAGTGAGGTCTCTGACGCCTTGCTCCCCTACGACCTTATAGGTTATGGGACACCTTTACCTTTATATAGGTATTTTGGTATGACTGCGGGGGTGTCTAAATCAGCATGTAGTGGCTGGACATTAAACAAACAAATCAACACTAAATCGGTACCATACCTGGCCTGGGGGACTTAATGCGTGATATCCGTGACTTGTCAACCGCACTGCTCGGGAGGACCGTTCAACCCGGTTTCGGTAAACTTGTCAGATGTGTGAAATCTTTCTGAGTAGACTGTCAACCGATGTCCATATGCTTACACACACGTTAAAACCCGTTCCGCCTTTCCGAAAAGTAGGCCATTGCATGCCAGTGGGAACAGATGGTAAAATACACAAAACTGCATGCACAAGGGGTCTGTTGTTTAAAAAAAAAGTGCTTATTCATTATCAGATTATTAGATTTAAAAATTAAAACCGACAAAATTTAAATGGACGAGCTGCAACACTCAACGTTTGAAAGATAACAGTCAGTGAAGGTCGTGGCGAGTTCCTAGGTTTTAACCACATACATACAGCACAGGCACACAAAATGGATGTAAATGTAATTATCGCCAACTGTCCCAATTATAGTGTATTCCTAAGGTTGGTCGCATTAAAATATGATTTCAGGGCCCATTTGTCAACGATGACAAAAAATCCGTTTGGGATGATGTGTTTCACCTTGACCTCCTCAGCCGTTCGTTCCCGGAGACTCGCATGTTGCCTTCCCCCTTTAGCTAAAAGTCTGCTCTCTTAGTGTCTTGTCACCTAGGTGTGACACCCCCCCCCCCCTTCCCCCCAAAAGAGGAAAATAACAAAACAACAAAAAAGACAATAACCCCCCCCCAAAAAAAAACAACAACAACAAAAAACCCAAACCAACAACAAAACCAACCCCCCCCCCCCAAACCTCAACAAAAACAACCCAAACCAAAAATCCCCAAATAAACTAATAGCCCCCCCCCCCCCCCCCCAAAAAAAAAAAAGGAAAACCCAACAAAATACCCCCCCCCCCCCCCTCCCCCCAGAAAAAACCACCCCGAACCACAAAGAAAAGAAAACACCAACAAAACAACATAAAAGAGAAACCAACCCCCACCCAAAACAAAAATAAACAAACAACATCCATCCACCCCCCCCCCCCCCCCCCCCCCATCCCACACACTCAACCCTTTGGTTTACAATGTGCTCATGGAATTAAACATTAAAATCAGAAAGACAGGATAGCCTAGTGGTTAGAACATTGCGCTTGCAATCTGACGACCCGGGTTCGATTCCCGTTCAAGGGAATATTTTCTCCTGGAGTTAACACCAGTGCAGACTCCACTCTCCCCAAAAGTCCTTCGGATGAGAATATAAACCGAGGTCCCGTAAGTGAACGCACGCAGAACATCTTGCGCACACATTAAATCCTGTTCCGCTTTTCGTAAGAGTAGGCCATTGTGTGCCGGTGGGAACAGATGACAGAATTTACAAAACTTCATACACACGGGGACTGGATGTAAAAAGCACAGTAGTGCTTATTCCATTCTCCTCGATATAAACGAAAAAAACAACAACAATCCCCCCCCCCCCCCCACAACAAACCAAAAACAAAAACCAAATCCGTCTTTGCAAGACGCTAGCTTGCTGCTCTTGTTTCTTTCTTTGCCTGTTTTAATAGGCTTTCTTACTACTACAGCAAAACAAAACAAAAAAATGGAAAGTTAACAAGTTTTGGCCCCCCGTCCAACCCCCCCCCGAAAAAAAAAGAAGAGAAACAGCAACACAACTACTTGTACTATAACAAAGTACACTAACATAATAATCAAAGGTAACGACTTTGTCAAGACAAAGTAACAAGAAACTACAGGCACTGTAACAGTGATAGGATATGCTTCCCTCCCAAAGATTACTACTACTACACAAAATCATGACACATTACCATAACGTGACGTGACTTGATGACTTGGTCACAGGGTAACGTTCAATCAATACAAGACACAGTAATGTGATTACACATGGTTATTCTGGCCAAAAGGAAACAACAACAACAACACAAGCTGCAGTAAGGCGATCGGATAATGACGGAGAATGAGTTGTTAGGACAAAAGGTAACAAGGGCAGGCAGACACTAGTATAGTAGTAGCAGGATCAATTATTCCCGTCTGTTGACTTGACTGTCGTTGTGAAATGACGTTGAAATGGCAATACTTGACAGAACACAACAAGTGGCTGCGTTTGCAATACCTCCCCCCCCCCCCCCCCCCCCCCCACCACCACCAAGGAAAAAAAAGAATAGCAAACCCCAACAACAAAACCAAAAACCCCTATCCCAACTAAACCCCAAAACAAAACCAACCTAGGAAAATCAGATAAAATAAACACACGCCCAACCCCCCTCCCCAACAAAAAAAACCCACCACCAAACCCACCCCCCCCCAAAAAAAAAAAAAAAACCCCACCCAAAAACCCCACCCACCACCCCCAAAACCAAATAAAACAACACGGGGATAAAAACCTACAAAAAACAACCCAAAACACCTTCACCCCCCAAAAAAAAACACACACACAAGCGCGCGCGCGGCACGCACGCACGCACGCACAACACACACACACACATACACACACACACACACACAAGAACAACAAACCAATGACAACCAATTAGAGGAGGAAGGAAGCAACCAAACACAAAATGGTGTGAAATGGTTCTGTATTATATTCAGCTGTATTATACTTCAGACCACTTTCAGTCACAGTTGATTTCTCAGCGTCAACTTCGGGCTATATACTCTCATGGAGGGAGGTGGCAACGTCAGAATTTTAACAGGGTGATATTAGTCCACAGACCTTTTCTGATTCATATCAAAACGACATTTAAGGAAATAAAACAACCCCAACTTTTTAAAACATTTAAGTATTTTTTTCTTTTTTACAATACTTTATTGACTATGTAGCACATTATCTTTGCACAGGAGAAGGTAAAAAATGAAGTTATTTTCACAACTTCCTGACCAGGAAGATAAGCACCAGCCTTCCTTGAAATTCACATTTTTCCCCGTGATACCCCCCCCCCCCATCCTTTTTCTGTTTTTAAAACAGTAACTAAAAAACAAACAAAACCCCCCCAACCAAACCCTGAAATAAAACCCCGCGCCTTTCGATGCAACCCGATTACAGCAGCCCCAGCCAAGCCGAGACATAATAAAGACACAGCAGACACACGCAACAAGCTGACAATTTCCCTGAATAAAAGATAGGCGAGAGACACGCGCTCCTCCCCACTTTCCACGCCAAGATATTTCTCCCGGGGTCTCGGAGCCCACAGCCCCCTGGGCCCCTGGCTTCTTTTGTTGGGGATTAATTTATGGCTAGGTGCAAAGTAGCGGGGGGTATTCTTTGACAATTATTGCCCACAAGTTATTCATGTAGCCGCTGAAACTTTTACGTCCACTGCCATGGGTTGGCACGAATGTGTTAGGTAGGACGGTAAAAGCAAAAAGTCGAGGGTGAGAAATAAATAAGCATGCAAATGGCGAGCCGGTGAGCGAGAGAGAGAGAGAGAGAGAGAGAGAGAGAGAGAGAGAGAGAGAGAGGAGAGAGAGAGAGAGAGAGAGAGAGAGAGAGAGAGAATGAGCTAGCTGATGATGTTGTCCAACTGTAACAAAACACATTGTCCACACAGTTCTGAGCTACATTTCAAAATCCCTGTGTATCACAGAGCACAGAAGAGAACATAGTTCAACATTGTAACCACAATGCTAAACATCGCATGTATGATCAGTAAGTATCAAACCCCATCATTGTTATACGTCGTATTTATGATCAGTATCGAACCACTTCACTGACTGTTACACATCGTATGCATGATCAGTATCAAACCACATCTCTGTTATACATCATGTGCATAATCAGTATAAAACCACATCTCTGTTATACATCATGTGCATAATAATCAGTATAAAACCACATCTCTGTTATACATCATGTGCATAATCAGTATCAAACAACATCACTAGTGTTATACATCATGTGCATAATAAATATCAAACTACATCATGTGCATAGTAAGTATCAAACCACATCACTGTTATAGATCGTATTCATGATCAGTATCAAACCACATCACTGTTATACATCATGTGTATGATAAGTATCAAACCACATCACTATAAAATATCGTATGCACAATCAGTATACAACAGTAGGTAAGTTTAAATGAAACTTAAAGACACCCTCATTTTTAAGCAGTGTTCTGAAACAGTTCAAAATTGTTGAAAAGTTGCGGGTGCACAGCAATGTTGGACTGTGTTCACACGAGTGTATGTAATGTGACTATACAATATACATGTATGAATAAATGTATACATGTATGAATAAATGTATACATGTATGAATAAATGTATACATGTATGAATAAATGTATATATGTATGATGTATGATTTACAGAGCACTAAAATCCTCCACGATGTATAGGCGTGATTGCAGGTAAACACTCGCTCATAGTGCGTGCGTGTGGGTATAAATGGTGTGTGTGTGTGTAGAGAGAGAGAGAAGAGAGAGAGAGAGAGAGAGAGAGAGAGAGAGAGAGAGAGAGAGAGAGAGAGAGAGAGAACATAGATTAAGGAAGAGAGAAAAAAAATACTATAGTTGTATACAAACAAGATATACATGAAAAAATATCAACAACAAAACCCAACAAAAACACAAAAAGTATCACAGTGCAAACTATTGAAGAAATAAAATGTCCTAATATACAAGCACCCCCATCGCCAAAAGAACTTCACACCCCCCCCCCCCCCCCAACAAAAACCAAAACAAAACAATAAAACACAAAATAACAAACACACCACCAATTTCCATTTTAAAAAAACACAAACAAAAACCAACCAAACAAAGAATACCAAAATTACCATCGCAACAACTAACCCAGCGAGACCATAACAAAAAAATACACAAAAAATCCAAGAAAACTTCATTCTCCACACCCAAAAAACCCAACAACAACAAAAATAAACCCCAATGTAAACCAAACAAAATCCCCATTAGTTTAAAGAGAGAGAGAGAGAGAGAGAGAGAGAGAGAGAGAGAGAGAGAGAGAGAGAGAGAGAGAGTTCACACAATGATAAAATTCATTGTTTCAGGAAATAAGCTGAATTTTCAAGCCACTAAAAAAACAATTAAAAAAACACACACAAAACCGAACACCCCCCACCCAAAAAACAAACCAAACCCACAAACAAACCCCAACAAACAAACAAAAAACATCCCCCCCAAAAAAAACACAAAAAAAACCCAACAACCAACAACAACAAAACCAACAACAACAAAAACCAACAACAAACAAAAACCACACTTTGTGATTATCAACAAAAGTAATGAATAATACAGATAAGTAGACAAACAACAATCGAAAAAAAAGGAAACATCCCCCCCAAAAAAAATTTCTCCCTTGGCAATAGGCCCAGCCAAGCCGCCTTTTGTTTGATTTGTGACAAAGGATTAATGAAACCAGTGTAAACAATGTGAGTCAGTGAGAATACATGTACATCAAACAAAAAAAATCTAAACGAAGAAACAAAACACAGAGACAGACAGACAGACAGAGAGAGAGAGAGAGAGAGAGAAGAGAGAGAGAGAGAGAGAGAGAGAGAGAGAGAGGGAGAGAGAGAGAAAGGGAGAGAGAGAGAGAGAAAGAGAGATGTTGCACAAAAGGCAACAGAATGGATTGTTACACGTAACACGAAAAAGAAAGGATAACAGATGGTTATTTAAAAAGAGAGAGAGAGAAAAAAAGTGGAAGGTGCAGAGAAAGAAGGGAGGATGACAAACAACAAAAGAGGCAGGGTTCAAAAAGTGGGCACACACAACTTCACGCGGAGTCTTCCAAATCCCCACAGATAGATACAAAAACACACCTGCGTTTTCAACTTTGACCTGGTCTGCCCTCTACACTCGCTGAAATTGCAGTGAAAAAGGTAGAAGGCTCACCAAAATCCATCTCTACAAATTTTCTTTAAAAATCTCTAAAATTCAAAATGATCCCATTTAAATAATGTTAAGTTGGGTTTTGTTGTTTTGTTGTTGTTTTTGGGGGTGGTGGTGGTGGTAATTTTTCTCTCTTTCTGTCTGTCTGTCTCTCCCTGACTCACTCACTCACACACACACACACTCTCTCTCTCTGTTTTATCTATTTTACTTTATCTCATTTATAAATTCATGTTGTTAAGGGGGGAGGGTGGGGGGTATCTAGTATGTTGTCCAGTTGTAGGCTAATAGCCCCATACCCAGACTAACATTAAGGCAGTCGTGTACCTTAATTTTTTTTGTAAATTTCCTTTTTATCCCGTATTCTATTCTTTAATTTATTTCCCGTTCCAATTTATTTTCTGTCAAGCACAAAAACTGTAATTAATTACTTCCATAAGATCTATCTCTGTCAAATCTGATGATGTGAAGAGGTAACCCCCCCCCCCCCCCCCCAAAAAAAAAAAAACCCCCACAAAAAACCCCAACAAAACAAAAACAGACAAGAAAAAAACACCCAACACCACCCCAAACCTTTAATGGCTTTATTCTTGTAAGTTGTACAATGGGGCCTACGCTCTTTGTTCTTTTTCTTTTGTTTGTTCATTGTTTTGTCAGCCAAATACATTTCTTATTCTTCCCGTTTTCATTATCGTTATCATTACTGGATGTGGAGTTTATTGGCTTGGTTTTTTAAGTTTTACGTTTGTTTTAATGAGTATCACAGCCTTTCAAACCGCTGTCGTTGTTACTGATGCTACTGTAGTTGTAGAAGTAGTAGTAGCAGAAGTAGCAGCAGCAGCAGTAGTAGTAGTAAGTAGTAGTAACAGTAGCAGAAGCAGTTGTAGTGGTAGCAGTAGCAGCAGTTGTAGTAGTAGTAGCAACAACATAACTACTAGTACTACTACGCATGTCTATTATCATTATTGATTAGAGCCAAGGCAACTACACCATGTGATATATGATACAATATCATGTCATACTATATTACATATTATTATATGATATATAAACATATCATATATTTATTATCATATGGTATAATAAGTAATCTGATATTTAGATGTTGATGAAAACTTCTCAATATCATGTTCGCTCCTGATTAACTTTGCAATATTCTTTGTCGGTCTTAACATTTTTTTAAATTTAAAACAAACATTGTAAAACTGATAAAAATTAACACACTGCAGCTCTAAATCTTGGAAGTTTCTGTTCTTTTCTTTCTGTCTTTTTAATGGGAAGGCCGCACAGATCTGTCTGCCTGTTCCGATCTTTGTTTCTCAATAATGGTAGATCCTCAAAAAGCAGAAGAGGGCAGTTATCATTTAACATGTTTTGGGACATCATTTTTCAGATTACCATCATTATAAAGTTTATGCGGGAAGGGATTCTAGAAAATTCAGAACAAACCAAACAAAAGTTCATAAATAAAACTGTGTGTACCTTATAGCACTTTTCTAATACCTTTTCCTCGGGGCGGAACTCAAGAAAACAACAGAGATAAAAGAAAAAAAGAAAGAATAAACAACAAAAAGTGTTGTAACCTACACCTATCTTCACGCTCTCTGGATACCAGTTCCTCTATAAAATATGCACAGTTTTATTTTAAAAAAATACAGGATCTTGAACCCTTGGTTAAAATCTCCCAAGAACTTTGACACACACAATATCTTGGGACACACACACAGATGAAACAAGTAATTTTAATCTACGACTTGATTTTTTAAAAAAAATCCACATTTCAAGAAATGCTTAATTAAACAAAACACCTTATTGACAAAGGCTTGAAAGGCAATCATTCCATTAAGGAAGAGGTGATTTTCATCAAAATAAGTTTTTCTTCCCTCCCCATCTATCCCCCCCCCCCCCCCCCCCAAAAAAAAAAGGGGGAAGGGGGGGGGGGGGAGACAAAAAATTCTCCCTTATCCCCACTCTTTTTTTTAACCCAAAAAAGGAAACACAAAAAGAAAACAAACAAGAAAAAAAACCACACACACAATCTCAAACAAACATATCACATATTTTTTAATCTTTAAGTTAAAAAAGAAAACTATAGCAACAAAGAATACCAAACAATTACCCCATCCAAAAAACAAGCACAAAAACAAATTATCAACAAAAAACCCAAACCAAACCAAACCACCACCATCCGAAAAAGAAAAAAAACGAAAGAAAGAAAACCAACCCAAAAGAGCAAACAAAAAATTATTGGTATTATTTTGTCCTTTAGATTTTTGGTGTGTTTTTTGGGATGGGCAGCAGGGCAAAGGAGGATACTAGCGTTTTGTTTCTTCTTCTTCTTCCTCTTCAAATATTTGCTAACTTATTTAATCGAATGTTTGTTTGGGAAAATAATCACTTATTTTGATATCAGTGAATCGCTGAATGTTAATGTTATCATTTTGTTGAGCCATTTTCCCCGTCTTCGTTTGGTCCGCCATTAAAGGGATCATTAGCCGCCCTGTGAATGTTGATGCTACACTTGAGCACAATAAATAATGACAATAATGATTTAAAAATAAGAATATTGGCAACCAGCTTGTTGTGGCTGTGATGATAATGATAATGATCTTTTGGTAATATTTGTTCTGTGCGTCAGGAATGAATAAAACACTATTTAAACTAACCAAACCAAACCAAACCAAACACACCAACCTCAAAACAAAACAGCTCTTTGTACAGTGCTTCTGTTGAAGGAAAACACCTTTACTGTGTCACATGCTCAACAAACAAACAAAAACCACACCTTCCTCTAAAAGAAAAAGAACAACAAAAAGCTTGTGCAGTTGTTCCAGTTTGTTTAAAAATTGCTTTGATTTTTGTCATTATTTTCTTTTCGTTTAAGTGTGTGTCATTGTCTGTAAATGTGCTGAATCTTAGGATTTTCTTGTGTTTGTTTTGTTTTGATTGTTTTGTGCTGAATCTTGTTGAAATGTTTCGTTCAGTACTACATTTGTTACTTTTCTACCACGGCACTTTATTCATCAGCCCCTTTTAGTCCCATCGAGCGAAAAGATGATTAGCATTTTATGTAATTCTAACCGGGTTTCATAAAATTTTTTTTTAAAAACCAGTACCCCAGTACCAATAATAATCATACGACTTAATATTCCATGGAAAAATAATTCAGTTTAATCTTCCATGGAAAAATAATTCTAAGCACCTTCCTACATTAATTAACACAAACAGAACTACAGTACAACTTTTAAATTATTAAACATCAGGAATACAATACCTAGACCTGCATAAATCATACGATCCCCCCCCCCCCCCCTTTTTTTCTTTTTCTTTTCAGCATCCAGGATTGTTACAGAGAGAGACAGAGAGAGAGAGAGACAGAGAGAGAGAGAGAGAGGGGTGTCACTGAGCGGTAGTACACATGTACTAAGCTTAAGGGAACTGCCTCAGCGAGTCAGTGTAGTAATATCACTATTAATGAAGTAATCAAACCTTCACTGAGGCGGTGACTGACGATGGTGATGGTGTTCAAGATAACTTACACAGGTGACCAGTTTGACGTTGCATGAAATCCAGCCCTCTGTTTTGCAGGCCTATCAGAGATCGTTCACATGTCACTTTCTTCTTCTTCTTCTTTTTTTTTTTTTAAACATTGACGAACCACGTTTGAAGGGACAGGATAGCTCAGTGGTCAGAGCACTCGCAGCCAAGTTAAGCAGCATCGAGCCTCGTTACCAGTTGGACGGGTGACCGTTTGCGCGCTTTGGCTTCAGTACAGTCCCCCAGATGTAAATGGGTACCTGCCCTCTTTTGGGTCAAGGAAGGTAAAGCAGCGAGGGAGAGGAGATGGGCGCCGTCCTCAATATGCTGGCCCCTAGAGAAGCTGAGGTCTCTGACGCCTCGCTCCCTTATGACCACATAGGTTATGGGACACCTTTACACTTTGTTAGCTTTACATCAAGCTTCAGTACAAACGCTCGTCAACCAGTACAAGCGGACCGTTATCATTTACACCGAATCCCCCCCCCCCCCCCCCCCCCCCCCCCCCCGCGCCTGTCAGTATAAAAAGCATGCTCCACCTTCTGGAAATTCTGTGCTAGAATTTCCCTCTTTTCTATCCCTCTCTTTGTTTCTGCTTTGTTATTTTCAGCCTTCTTGGCTCTATTCTCTTTTGCCCCCCCCCCCCCCCCCCGAAAAAAAAGACTTAAAAGATAACTATTCTATCCCGTGCCGAAGTCGGAAGCGCTGGGCCTGACTTGTTAGGCTCTTAACAGCATCGCAACGCATTTTTGCTCAGAATACAACAGACAACAATAGTTGTTATCTGAGCGTTCGACGAAGAAAAAGAAGATTTCCATAGAATTCCTAGGCCGTGCTGAACGCTTGAAGATTATCTCAAGGTAACACTTCGGTTTGTAGTAGAGTAAAAGTCGACAATGAGACCCTATCTCACAGCGATTCTCTGTGGGATGAGTCACAGTGCATATTCTGGGTGACTCCCAGGGTGTTAAGCTGGGGAACGCACAACAACAACTCCATACGAAAACAAACAACAACTCCATATGAAAACAAACAACAACAAGTCCATACGAAAACAAACAAAAACCCACACCTCGAACGGCCGTCTGGGTGATCGCTCGAACCCGGGCCGTCAGATCGCGAGCGCAACGCTCTAACCACTAGGCGATGGATCCCATTTGCTGTTTCTCGTGTGTGGCCATACGTGTATCTTTCTCAACTCTTTGAGGAGTCGTTGGACACTGTGCATACTGCATTCTTCAGGCTGTGTGCCTTGGGGCATCTTGAACCCGGCGGAGCTCATCCCTCTCCAGGTAGCAGGGTGCACGCAAGGTACGCTTGTGTCATCCACACCACCGGCTACAGCTGGTTTACTCTTCTACCAAATTATGCAGATTGCGTTTTGATATGTACCAAGATGTTCCAAAAGCAATGGCACTCGTGAGGTGTCTGAAGGGCTTTCTGGGAAATGGACTCAATGCCAATATTTGTTTGTTTGTTTTTTTTAAAAGAAAAAACAGGAAAAGAAGAAAAAAAGAAAAAGAAAATGAAATCCCACATCCTTGAGCATACACCAAAGCCCCGACTTGAACTTGCTTTCTCCGTCATCGTCACATCAGGAATTGGACGCTCTAACCCCTTGATTATGCCGCTGTCGGCAACGTATTTTTTTTCGGAGTCGGCAATCTGGCTTACCAGTTGTTATTAGGTGGTCCCCACACAATACTGGTGAGTGGAGGGTCTAGAATCCGAGGTTCACGGTTGGTGAGATGTTTGCGTGTGCGACCGTTTTTAAAAACCACAATTAAGGTACCTGCATTCCGACCGAGGATGGTGTCTAAACACACCTGTGTGCATGAAGTTGCTTTTAAAATTTTTTTTTTTAATTATTAAAAACTATTTTGTCATTTGTTCCTATCCGCACAAAATGACGTTCTCTTCCGAAAGGCGAACAGGGTTAACGGCGTTTTAAAGCAAAATGTTCTGCGTGCGTTCGCACAAGGTTTATAGTCTCATCCAAAGGACTGGTGAATCGGTTATAAATCCGTTCGTTGTTTTATTCAGTCAGCTCAATATAGGTTATCATTCCGTCGTGGGCGGCCAGAAATCGTCAACTCCCGCTATTTTGTTCGTTCAGAGTATTCGGTCATCGGCGACACAGTGCCATCGCCCGAAATAGTTTTCCGTTCGTTGCTTGCGTTCGGTAGTTGTAAACAGGAATCCATTCGACTCGACTGGAAATGACTGATCTGAACTCTTATTTCTGAAAATAACATTTATTGAACGACTCATCTTTTGTTTGAAGTCACAGACCAGACAGCTGAATATTTCTTACCTGTTCTTTTTTGTCCACAGTTTTAAATGTTCGCCGTCAAAAAATTCGACCCAGATGCCGGATCAAAAGAATTTAAATACATTATTTATACGATGACAGAGAAATAAACTTGCATAATAATAGCGATATTGATTAAAACAGTACAGGTATTGGTCAATCAAGACGATTTAGAAAACAAAGAGTGCTATAAAATGTTCTGCCACAGAATGTTACTTCTTGTATGTTTGAAACGTAAAAGGTTGATCATTTTTAAGCTGCCGAGATATACAAGGATTTTTTTTCTCGGCCTCAGCAATTGCTTCCTAATGTAACTGTGTATTTTCCATAGTAGCCTACTTCTGTTTACCTCAGTTTGGTTTTGTTATAGATCTATGTATTTTTCTTCAGTTTCCTGTAGTGGTATTTGCCTGTATGAATGAAAACGTGATTTTGTTTTAATGTGTAGCAAATGTCATGAGTCTGATAAGCAACAAATGTTCATTTCTCACGGGGTGGGGCTTAGCTGTAACCAGCTGTAGCTGGATGCCTTTCCCCTGACGTATTGTTGTTTGCTTAATACGTTGTGTTGTATGATTTGGTACTGAATGAATTATGTTTAAGCCTCCCCCCTCCCCACCCCCCTAAAAAAAAAGAAGTTTAAACCAAAGAGGAAGCGCTTATTTATTTTTTCTCTCCAAATATATCAAGAATTCTCTCCCATGCCGAAGTCGGGTGGGTTGGGCCAACACATTTTCATTTATATGACAGACAACAATAGTTGATGTCTGAGCGTTCGACAAAGAAAAATATTAAGATTTTATACCACTAAAAGGCCTAGAATTCAACAAAACCCTGAGAAAGGCAGAACAGAGAGAGGAATGAAGGGAACTGGTTGTTGAGTCAGACTACGGGACAGATAGACAGATAGATAGACCACTAAAATTTCAGTCAATCTACTGGTTTAATGCGGGTTTATAGGTACCAGTAACATCATACCATAAACAAAACATACAGCTTTCTTTCACCATTTTCTTCCTATGAGACGTTCAGAATTTTCTTCCTTTGATCTTTTAAAAAAAAAAATCAGGGTTTAGTAGCCAAGACTTTCAGTTCTATAGTTTGTGTGTGTGTGTGGGGGAGGGGGGGGGGGGGGGGGGTGCATGCGTGCGTGGTGCGGGCACGTTTCTTCAAGACAACTTTATCATATAATATATATCCTGGAAAGGAAATTCTCCTTTGGTTGCTTTATTATTTTCACTCCATTCATCATAAACCACAATATTTATCAACTTTTTGTAAATGTACTTACTCTCAAACTCCCCATACATTTTAAGATCCTTTCTTTGAAGTCTTCGTCAGGCATACTTCACAGATTACATGATTTAAACTAAACCACTGAAGGAAACCAGCAAATGTAACATCCCCCCCCCCCAAAAAAAAAAAAAAGACAAAAAGACGGTGAATGAAAAAAAGTCACCTGTCCAAACTAATCATGTCGGCCTTGTGCTAATGGTGAAGCCCATTACCATCGTTATGATGATGAGGATGATGATGGATGGTGATCACAACGAGTTACCCTGCAGGGTGCCGGGATTTTTATGTGATCTATAAATCACACACGACTTCATTCATTATGCTGATGGTATGGCTATCCCGGTCGGCCGGGCTCTAATAAACAATATCAATGATGGGTGACGACGACGACGAATGTTATTGATGACAATTGTGTTTTTCTTCCTTTGGGCAAGAATTTCCAGGTTCATCTGTAGTGAAATGTGTGTGTGTGTGTGTGTGTGTGTGTGTGTGTGTGTGTGACCAGTTCCCCACCAGCAAGGTTGCCACATTCTGTCTTCCAGGATTATGTCTAAGCATGATCAATACCAGTGTGGGCATTTATTTTGGATTTTTGTTTGTTGCTTTTAACGATTTAGTCATCCAATTCTACCAGGTCGAACTGGTGTACTCTTCTTCAGAAACAAAACCTACAGTACGTACATTACAAGATACATCTAGACGACAAATACTGAGCTACAACAAACTAACGGCTTACAGCGTGCTCAAGCAGACACATTAGCCTAAGTGATCTGGCAGCTTATAAGCACGTGTTCTTCATTATGATAGTATAATACGCTTTCCCGTTACAGTTTACACTGTAACAAAATAATCAATTATTTTCCCAGTTTCGCTGCAATGATATATTATTGCAGGAACATTAACAATAATCTGAAAAGAAAAGAAAAAGGAGAGAGAGAGAGGGAGGGAGGAGAAGGGGGGGGGGGGGGAAGAGCGAGAGAGAGAGAGAGAGAGAGAGAGAGAGAGAGAGAGGAGAGAGAGAGAGAGAGAGAGAGAGAGAGAGAGAGAGAGAGAGATTCAGAATAATCATTTGCTCATTTCGGTAAATTACAAATGATCACGTGATGTTTGATCCTTTTCAATGGGTATTTAGGAATGTGTATGCTGCTCTTTTCTATGTACATTTTGGGCCCCAAAGTGGGAACTGCTTATAAAATGAAACCTCCTCCCTGACCCTCACCAGGCAGCCCAGAGTGAGGACTGAACCCCTCACCCCTGGATCAGACGTCCTACCCTCTGAACTAACCAGGCCTCCAATGATGACAATGACGGTGACAATGTGGATCGGTGGTCTAGAGGTAACGCGCCTGTCTAGAATGCGGAAAGTCCTGGTCGGGTGTGTGCGGTGGTTCGTATCCCGTTTGGGCCCGAAATTTTTCCCCATCCATTAGACCATGAGTGGTGGTCTGGGCGCTAGCCTTTCGGATGAGACGATAAACCGAGGTCCCGTGTGTTACACAAAATTTTCAGCGCACGTAAAAGAACCCACGGCAACAAGAGAGTTGTCCCTGGCAAAATTCTTAGAAAAAGCCACTCTGATAGGGAAACAAATACAGTTGCAGACCAAAAGAAGAAAAAAAGGGTGGCGCTGCTCTTGTGGCGACGCGCTCTCCCCGGGGAGAGCAGCCCGAATTTCACGCAGAGAAATCTCGTGACTTAAAGTGGTATAAAATAAATAAATAAATAAATAAATAAATATTGTTGAAACTAGATGACAATGATGACGACGATGATGATGATGATGACTGTATAATCTGGAAATGTTTTTCGACTCCATCAACTTTTGTTTTGTTACGCTAATACTATAATCCCTAACAAGGTAAAAGCGTTGGGGTAATTTCCCAAAATACCACAGAAAAACACACATTTATCAACATACTAGAAATCACTGTATTATTAATTTTCATAATCATCACCATCAGTAAAACAACAACAAAATCCCAAAGATTTAAGGGATGATAAATCATAATAAGAAAACAAAATCAATTTCACAAACCAAAAGATTCTCTCAACCATGAAATTCGTAATCGTAAAATGCCCAGAAACAAAAATCATAACACTACAGCTCTTGCCCCTTGAAAAAAACAAGCACACAAACACACACCATGCACACAAAGCAATATTAAACCACACACACGTACACAAACACACGAAACAACAACAAAGGCATCACACAAAGATCTCTATTCTGGCACGGGAAAAGATTGACGCGTTATTTATACATTGTGACAAAGAAGGCAAACAGAAGTGATGTCCTTATTGAGGACGAGAGAGGGAGTGGGGGCACGCACTTATTCAGTTATGAAGCAAAACATTAAAAATTGTAAAACTAAAAAAGTCTTAAAACAAAACTGTCATTCACACATAAAAAGAAAAACCAACCCCTTCATCCCTGAAAGAGAGAGAGAGAGAGAGAGAGAGAGAGAGAGAGAGGAGGAGAGAGAGAGAGAGGAGGGGAGGGAGGGAGAGAGAGAGAGAGAGGAGGGAGAGAGAGAGAGAGGGAGGGAAGAGAGAGAGAGAGAGCTAGAGAGAGAGAGAGGGAGGGGAGAGAGAGAGAGAGAGAGAGAGAGAGAGCGAGAGAGTGAGAGAGAGAGAGAGAGAGAGAGAAAGAGAGAGAGACTGAGAGAGAGAGAGGAGAGAGAGAGAGAGAGAGAGAGAGAACTGAGAGAGAGAGAGAGAGAAGAGAGAGAGAGAGAGAGAGAGAGAGAGAGAGAGAGAGAGAGAGAGAGAACAAAAACAAAACAACAACAAAACCCCACTCTGAACAAACAAAAACCAACCAACCAACCCCCACAAAAGCGCAAAGACGTGTCTGTTCATCACTTCATGGTTTGAACCTGTTGGATTTTTCTTTTGGGGCAGGGGAGGGGGGAGGGGGGGGGGGGGGGGGGGGGGGGGGGAGGTGTGTGTGTTTTGTGTGTTTTGTTTGTTGTTTTGTTTTTTTTCCTCTCTCTTTTCTCCGTGCAATCGGACACTAGCCGCCAGAATAACAAGGCACGGGATTTTGGAGTTGTTTTCGAAAAGGAAAGTATTTTGAGTACTTGCTGAGTTTTGCCAGATCGTGAGAAAATAAAGATTGGGAAACTTGACCGTAGTTCGTCCCCTGGCCTCTTGGACTAAGCTTCTGAGGTAAGGATGCGGTGGTACATGGCCTGGTCTGGTCCAGTGCCTCTTTGGTTACCACCCCCCTTTTTCTTCTTCTTTTCCAACAACTGTTTATTCAAAATCAATCGTTTATTTATCTATTTATGACACTTCACTGATGGTTTAGCTCTGGATTTTTTTTTTTAAATACAGAAAAAGTATCAGAGTCATGATAAAACATATTGACAGAATGAAGATTAACTGTGAACAATACTGAATTTTTTTTTTCACAGAACGAAGATTAACTGTGAACAATACTGGAAAAACAAAATCTATTTTCAAGTTTATTTTTTTGAAATTTCGAAACAACTTTTTGGGTGGCTAGAAATGTGGAAACAAATTAAAAGAGAACGTATTTGTACCTCTACATGATATGATTGCGAGTTCAATCAGGTTGGTTAAAAGACACGATTTTGTTGAGAGGCTGTGGGTTTGTGAGAGCCCAGAACAATGAGGGCTGCTATCCAATTTGCTTCTCTTTTCTTTTTATCCTCACTTAATTTACAGGTGTATGGTTTACTTTATTTCTTTTCAAGTTCTGGATTTTATGGCTTATGCAATGTAATTGTTTGGAAAACTGATGGTTAAATGCGAAATGATATTATAAACATCTGTGTTGTGATTACGAAACTGACATTTAACCATTTGTAATTAGGCCTAAAAGAAAGGATTTTTTAAGCTTGCTTGGTCGTCTGAGAATGGGGTCGGAGAATTGAGCACCACACACACACACACACACACACACACACACACACACACACACACACACACACACACACACACTGTTCTGATACAGTCAAGCTTAAGGTTTGAAGAGAAATTGTGCAAACAGATATTCTGTTGCCGGGACTTATCAGGCTTTTGTTCTTTTGGATTTTTTGTTGTTGAAAGAATTGAGCCGTTTAGTTTTGGATTTTGTATCAACTACAAACAGACCCCCTCTCTCCCCCCAAAAACAACAACCAACAAACACACACACAACAACAACAAACAAACAAACCCAACAAAAACAAACCAACACCAACAACTCATGATTAACCCCCCCCCCCCCCCCAACAAAATCCAAGCCATAGGGCACTAGCAATACCTCTTCATTTTATTGATAAGTTGGAAACCACCCCCACCAATGAGCCGTAAGAAATACTTAAGATGTTTATTTCTGAATAACTTTTTTCATCATCATAGTACTTATTAGCATTTACAAAAAAGACCATATAAAAGTTTTCCTGGTTTTAAGATAAATTAAAGTAGCTTAATTATTCAAAATCAAATAGACTGCAGCTAGTACCTCTTCACTATATCACCGTTAGTTTTCCCGAAGAATGAGCACTGCTAAGGCCTGACATCCATGCTGCTATGGTTTTGCAGAATACATAACAAGAATCCCGGAAGAAAGTGTAAAACTTGAGTTTAAAACACATTTCAAGTAGGGTTATTTCACATTTGCACTTGAATACCTCAATAATTATTTCTCCAAGTTTCAAATCATATCCACGCAGAAATAAACACTGATAAAACCCCCCTTTCCGGTTACGCACGATCATTAAACCTGCCAGGTTAAAGCTGCCAACAAAATAGTTTTCTCAGCTTATGTATAAAATACAAAAAAATATCAAAAAGATCTCCGTTCACATAACACAGCTTCAAAGAAAACGGACTGCCATAAACGCACGGTGTCCCTCGTGATATATCTAAGCTCATATACATACCGTACCCCCCCTAAAACTTGCCAGCAAAGTTCCCGCACTCCGCTCGGATGGGAGGAGGTGTGCTATTCTCCAGTGACCAGTGGAGTTGTCCAATGTCCTGCCTGAATGTGCTGTTATTTCAGAGGTCGCCAAGGCCTTTGCCAAGCCCCCTTGGCCCATTTGCCCGGGTGATTATCCCTGCAGGCGACGTCACCTCAGGTGGTGTCCTCATAAACCCCAACGTGCCAGCCCATTATCAGGTAGGCCTACCGCCACAGCCCTCTCCCTAAAACAGTTTTACGTCTTGATGCAGACAGGGAGGGACAGATAGCCAGCCACACAAACGCTTATAGTTTTGGGTGGACGTAATGACGGAGTGAACGAGGACACTGAATCTTGCTGCCATGATTTTCATACACTGTAAAAATAACGCCCGGCCCTTTTCCTTTTCTCTGTCCCCGCCTCTTCCCTCCTTCCTTCCTGAAGTCCAGTTCTGCCCTATTCTTCAACTAGTGCACTTTTGAGTGGCTGGGATGTATTCAACACCTTTTCCGCAGTACTGTTACGAAATGAAAGAATTTAATTAGTTAACAAAACAAAAAAGAGTCTTCTATCCTGTCAAGGATGTCATGAGTATGAAAATGTTCAATAGTTTTCTCTGACCTAACCTTTTCGGATTTGCCCTTTTTTTCCCTTTTTCTTTAATCCTGTCTTCACCTCGACCTTTTTGATCATACTGAAAATTTTGTGAGGACAAACGCTATGTACTATAGACATTTATAAAAAAAAAATCCGACTTACTACAGTTTCTTACAATATCGTTAAGTCCACCTTCCCTACTATATCACTAAAATGAAAACACACAATAATTGTACACAATAATTATTTCGTTTAACGTTCGATTCTAAAATTTCATTATTTCACAACGAAATGGTCTCGTTTCACCTTTATACCACACAGTAGCATAAAAACAGTGTCGTGGTGTTAGACAAAGAGAACGCTCAGATTCCTTTGTTCAGTATCACAACAGACCCTTTTAGAGTTCTACAATTAACCATAACTATAATTGATCTAACACATCGACTTATTTGCAGAAAAACATGAAGACGTAACATTAAAAAAAAAAGTTTTAAAAATTCTATTCACAAAGAGATAGGCTGGGAGTTAGTAAAACTACAACAAATTCTTTAAACGTATTTTATTTACTACGACTACATACTAACAGGATAGGTTCTTTTTAATGCAATGATTCGGGATATGTTCTGTAAATAGTTTTTAGCAGAATAAACTGCCAAAATATGTGAATAATCCTGCAAAAATGCGAACGAATTATATACAACCCCTCTGAGCCTCTAAATTCAAATATCCACATTGCCCTTTCCTTCTCGCCAAACGTCTCCCGGCCTCATGACGGCCTACCATGGATCTCTATGGACTGGAACAACTTTCTGAATATTGTAATGACCGGTCAAGATTCGTCTTCTTTCATCCCAGTTAAAAGTCCACACACTATACCCTATTTATTTAATCAGTTGGTCGACATGGAAATCGGCAAGAAGTGGGGCCGGAAAGAGCAACCCCAGTCCGCCTGAGATCTCTGTTAATGTGTTATACATTTGAGCATAAATCAATATGTTAGGAAAAAAGTACATGTCCTATTTTCATATATATATATATAGCAAAATTTCTCACTTTTTGGATGATTCACTGAGTTTTCCTGATGAAAATTGTGTCAATGGACATGATTTCGTGCTGTTGAAGGAACAGGTATTTGGAAATGATTCCTGATCAGAAAGAGACACACAATAATTGATGAAATATTAACCACAGCGAACTTAATCTTTACACACTAATACAGGTGTAGAGGGGGTGTGTGTGTGTGTGTGTGTGTGTGTAATAAAATGGAACTTCTAAGTTTCCGATTTTTAGAAAATATTTGACCATTCGATATCAAACTGAAGAATATTTTGCCAAGACAAGCATGAGCAATAGTGTTTTTCAATCGAAGTGGTACTACTTTAACTTAGATAAAGCCACTGATTGATAGGCTAGACACTTTCTGAAGGAAAAGTTATGTATTTTTTGTGTTCCTTGGCTAGAGCTCCGAGGTTTAGTGGTGAGATTGTTGCGTACGCAACCGTTTTTACCTACCGTTAAGGTAGCCCTATTCTGAACATAGAGATGCAATGTTATTTGAAATGATCTATTTACTGTATTAGTTGAAACAGGAAAGAGTGTGCCTACACTATTCCTTTAGCAAAATGATAGAATATTCAATCCGAATCTACCCTAAAAGGTACACCCTCTCATTTGTATATTTTGTTTTGTTTTTAGTATGTTTGCTTGCATAATTTACCTTGATTTAAATGCTATGCTTATACTCTAATTATATCATAAAAATATACTATTATGTATGTAGTTTTGCTGTAAATGTTATGCAATAAAATTATTTAAAAAAAAGAAGAAATGCTTCATGATCGGTTATAATGAGAAGCAAAATCCTTTAAATGTGACCAGTAGATTAGTAACAATTTCTTTATGAGAATCTGGCAATCTGCTGTATTCATTTCTACTATAATCCACATGGAACAAAGAAAAAAGGTGAAACGGGTGCTTTTAAATCTTGGTATATTCATAATATTGTAAATTGAACACGCTTTATATAACTCCAAAATAAAAATAGAAAGAAAAGGTGGGAAACGTTGGTTTCAACATAGTTTTATATTATCTCAACATATAGTAGCAAGACTTGAAATACAAGTCTCAGCTTAATAGAAAGTACTCTAGAAAATTGAAACAGGCTGCAACTGAACACCACATCACATGGAAAGGCAGCGCAGTTGTAAGATTCCTTTTCGAAGTTTCTTGCTTGTATTTTTCTCTGTTTTGTTTAAGTATGTGGTCGGCTTTTGTTGCTGTTGTTTCCCTCCTTCTTCTCAACTTGCACAGGCTGGGAAAAGTTTGTAGCTGGCTACTGAAATCAAAGCACTCAAGCAGACTGCAACATTTCTGTTTAGGTCTGAATTACTTTTTTCCCCGTTTACTCTCTGCAGCTCTTATTCTTCGTCATCGTCATCGTCGTCGTCGTCGAACGCTCAGACAGCAAGTATTGTGGTCTGTTATATGAGCGAAAATGTGTCACGCTGCCGTTAAGCGCCTGACAAAGTCAGGCCCAGCGCGTCCGACTTCGGCATAAGAGATAACTTGTATTTTACGTCTTTCTGGGGAAAAAAAGGCTGGAGAATGGACCAAGAAGGCAGAAAATAGACAAGAAGGAGGTGACAGGAAGAAAAGGAACAAAGCAAAAACAAAAAGTGAAAAAAAAAAGGAAATTTCTAGCCAGAATTTCCAAAAGGGAATGCTAAGGGGATGCTATTTATACTGACAGGTTCCCTGGCATCCCTACGGGGATTTTACAGTCTACTAACTCATTTTACTGTTAATGCCAGCCTAAAAAATACTGTTAGGTAATAGGTAAGCTTACAAAGATGCAACGTGAAAAGTTTCAGCAGCCCCTACCCTTATTTTCTGCTTGCAAACCAGCATGGGGATGGGATCAGCCTAGTGGTTAGAACATTGCGCTCGCAATCTGACGACCAGGGTTGATTCCCGTTCAAGGGGATATTTTCCTCTGGAGTTAACATCAGTGCAGACTCCACTCTCCCCAAAAGTCCTTCGGATGAGACTATAAACCGAGGCCCCGTGTGCAAACGCACGCAGAACATCTTGCGCACACGTTAAATCCTGTTCCGCTTTTCGAAAGAGTAGGCCATTGTGTGCCGGTGGGAACAGATAACAGAATTAACAAATCCGCATACACACGGGGACTGGATGTAAAAAAGCACATAAATGCTTATTCCATTATCCTCGCTATAAAAGAATTAACATCCCCCCCACCCCCCTCCCCATGATTCCCGACCTCTATTTTACCTCTCCATCCTCACGGTCAGATTATTCCCATTTTCCAAATTTGGGATGGCAATCTGACAGAGGCCTATTGCTCTTGCATGCACACATCTCTTATCACATCTCTTTGACTTATATTATTAAAATGCGTGAGCATGGGTACGAATGTTTACAATGTGCGAGCGTGCGTGCGCGTGCGCGAGTGACTGTGATTGTGCGGACGTACGGGTTTACTTGTGCGCACATGAGTAAAGTGATTTTTGTTGGGGTGGGTTTGTGGCTGTCTGAGATATTGCTGATTTGTGGATGCATTTTATCTCATGATGGGTGCGTGCTGATGTTGGACAGTGTGTGTGTGTTTTAAATACTATTTTAAATGTTTATTGTTTTTATGTATGGCGAGTAACCCGCCGGAATTTCTCTGTCTTTGAGATAATAAAGATTTTGAATTTGAATTTGAAAATCTATTTACTCATGTTTTTAAGGGCAATGCCAACTCTTCATTTTTCCTTCTATTTATTAGAATTTGCCATTTTAATAAGCCGGTTAAAAGGGGGGAAAAGAATGCGCGCGCGCGTGTGGTTTTGTTTTTTGTTTTGTTTTTCTTTAACTATTCTGTGAAGCTGAAGAGAAATGAGCGTTAACATTTTGTAAAAATGCATGATCTTAGGTCTACAGCGAAGTTTCGTTACCTAGTTCTAAGACATAATAAACACGGCGCAACTTGTGTAAAAAGCTACTTCTTCTATGAGTCAGATTCTCGTCAAAACTGACGCTGAGACTGACCTTCGATTGGACAAACATGAAGACAGGTACCTTTTGATACTCGGTCGCTTGATTTCTCCACGAAATTTTTAGTTGTGAAGACTTTCAAGTTAGAGTAATCCGTGTTTTAGAAACCTTTTAGCATCCATAACCTAATGAAAAATATAACGGCCAAACTGAAAAGACTGACAAGTATGCAACTGTGACATTAAAAAAAAGTGGCAGCGGCGCCAATGGCTTGGCTCGAAGGTTCATTCAAACTTTTCTTCCATCCGAAAGTCTCTCCCCCCCCCCCCCCCCCTTCTTTCTTTTAAAAACAACAAAACAAACACAACGAAAATCTATTTAAATGTCATATGCGGGAACAGCCGTTTCCCTTTAGAGCTTATCCTTTCTTTTTTTCTTCCCATTTCTTTTTTTTTTAATCATTACTAATATATTTGCTTATCAATCTTATATAACTATTTCGCGACTTCAGCCAAGGGTGAAATTTTAAGTTTAATTTCTTTAATATTCAACTGAATCCCCCCCAAACAACAACAACAAAACAACAACAACAAACAAACAACCCCCCCAAAAAACAAAAAAAACCACCCCACAAACCCAAAACAAAACAAAAAAACCACCCCCCAAAAAACCCCAGCAACAACAAATAAGGAAAGCAAAAACAAAAACCAATAACAAAAACACACATATAAACCACCCCCCCAAAAAAACAACAACAAAAACAAACAACCCAACTAAACCCAACAACAACAAAAACAAACAAAAAAAACCCCACAACAACACCCCCCCCCCCCCCCCCTTTCCAAAAACAAAACAACCCCCCCCCCCCCCCCTCCCCAAAACAACAAACAAACCCCCCAAAACCCTACCCTGCCACCATTATCAAAAGAGCCAGATAAAATATTTCCGGAGAAGATAAATGCTGGGGATACAACTGAAACTACAGTACCACATAAAGTTATACTGACTGAACGATCGTGTTAGCTTTGGAAACAGGTAAAAGACCAACTGGTTTGATTTTAAAAAACCCTACTAGGCCTTAAACTAATTTTATATAATTTACCTCATCCTATCCATGGTGTCCCCCGAAAGTTTTCAACATCAAAAATAGATAACACACGAAACAATTACCGCCTGTACCTACTTGTGCAAGACACTGCCACGACCATACCCATAGCAAATCAGACACAACCCGCCACTCTCAAGATACCAGATCTCTCTCTCTCTCTCTCTCTCTCTCTCTCTCTCTCTCTCTCTCTCTCTCTCTCTCTCTCTCTCTGTGACTGTCTATCTAGTATCTATTCAATGATTTATTTATTTCCATCTTTTTTTTCTCCCAGGAATTAATTAATTTTTTTTACAGTACCATAAGTGATAAACATGTTGGCAACTGTCACATGTGCATGCATGACAACAAATTGTTCTCGACTTAAGACTCTTGAGTTCTTACAAGATTCCTAATGTTTAATTATTCTTGAATTTTGCTAATTTGTTCTGTGGCAACTCCTCACCAACTAATGCACCTAACATTGTAACAACCAAACCAGCACATCAGCCCTATATTTTACTTGCAGTGCTGATAAATTCCTCATACATGAAGGGAGCAACAGAAAAAATAAATAAAATAAATAAATAATAAAGAAAACATTATATAAGCAACTGGCTGTGTGACTGCTGTCAAACTATGGTTTAAATCAGTACCCTTACTCTAAGTCTTCTTATTGAACATATTCTAAACACTTAACTGGAATTTCTTCCCTGTTTATGGACACATCAGAATAGCAAAGAACAGAATGGAATAGAGCAGAAAAGAACAGAGCAGGAAAAACCCCATCATATACCACAATATACTATAATAATATAAATATTGTCAGAATATAATACACAATACAATACACACTTACAACTATAAAACTGTTCACTGTTCAGTTACACAAAGAAAAAAATAATGACCACCCTTTCTCACTCCCATACCCTTCACAAAATAAAACATAACAAAACTCAAAACAGGCAAAAGACAGTCATAGAGCAAACCAAACCATTAGGGTCTATGCACTCACATAGGTATGCACTCACACACATGTGCACACACTAACACAGGTACTCCACATACACCACTTCCAGCAGCAACAACACTAATGTAACTAAAAACAAACTTGTAAAATACCATTTCAATGAAAAGATCATGTAAGATGATATATGTATGTATATATATATATATATATACATATATGTATATGTGTGTATATATATATCTCTCTCTCTATATAAATTATATAATTTGACATAATGTGAAACAATGGGTTATGGTGTAAAAACTCAAGACTTCCTAGTCTGAAAAAATGAATACATGACTGATTAACAGTAATACAAAATAAAATGAGTAAAGCCTAAAATAACCCGCTTCATAAAATAAGAAATGTGGCACTTCATAAAATAAGAAATGTATCAATCAGTAATGCCTACAATAACACAATGTTGTTATAATGGAAACAAGCACCCACAGTTTGATTTTACAGATAACAGAAAATAATAAAAAGAAGACACATTTTTTAAAAAGTATAATGCAACATCTGAGATGTGTTAAAACAATGAATGAACACTAGATTTGTAGTAGGCAATAACAGAGTATTTAGTGTAACAAAAAATATATTCCGACAATTAATCCTTTTCTCTTTTCCCCCCCTATTTCTGGGTTTTTCTATAGAGCAAGAGTAAGACAGAAAATCATATAAAAAGAGAGGCAATACACACAAAATTGTAATAACTAATATCAAACTAATGATTCCTGACTCAATATGAATAACGATGCACAACAATAAAAACTGGAGAAAAAATATCTTGAAAACATCTATGTAAAAAAATCAAATGAACAAAATCTCCCAGTTCAACACAAAGAAATATATAATAATGTACCTATCCACTTCATTTTCTGACACTCAACAATTTAATAATCTAACATTCAAACCAAATTTCTGTTTCAAAGTAAAATGATTAATTTGATAAACAACATTCAAACCAAATTTCTTTCAAAGTGAAATGGTTAATTGAATAAACTAACATTGAAACAAAATTTCTGTTTCAAAGTAAAATGATTAGCTAAATAAATACGGGGTGGGGCTTACAATAAGCTGTAGCTTGATGCCTTTCCCCTGCTGTTTTGTTGTCTGCTATAAGTATAAAATTTATAAATGATCTGTGTGCATTGAATGAATTATGTTTAAACCAATAAATAAATAAAAGACAAACGAATGAATTAAAAAAAATGTATAATTTTAAATTTTTTGTTTATTTAACACAAGATCTAATGGTAAAATTGAGTGGGGGTGATATGATTGATAGTGGTGGTGGTGGTGGTGGTGACACACATCAGCAAAAGTTGGTCATTCATAATAGCTGTGGTTGCATTGTATCAGTAGTGGTAGTGGTAGCAGTACTAATATAAAAATTTCTGCAGCTTGTTACTTTATTAAAAGTAATAACTAATATAATAATGATAAGAAGAAATAATAATAGTAATAATAATAATAACTTTCTTTAAAAAAAAAAATAACAGAAACCTTAAAATAAGCTATAAAACTTATCAATACACTGTTACAGCTACAGAAAAAAACAACCCTAAGCCATACGGCCCACAATAATAAGTTTTACATTACATCATCTTTATACCATATACAATAATAAAAGTTAATATTATACCAATATCATATTAGATTATGATGCATCATATAATCAATAAAAAAAATCACATTGGTTAAAACTGAATGCACTGGCAATGTTCCATTATTTAAACAAGCTGAAGCTCTCTCTCTCTCTCTCTCTCTCTCTCTCTCTCTCTCTCTCTCTCTCTCTCTCTCTCTCTCTCTCAACAATGATAATAATTACTATTAATTCCTCTGCTCTCCCTCTCAATTTAAAAAAAACAAAAAACTTTTAAACTGGATTTTGACCCAAATCTCAGTCTTGCTCTGTACTGATGATTAAAAGGTACTTGTAGACAGTAGAGCTCAATTCATTACACTAGTCCAAAACATTTTGAATGTTTATTTTATATTTTTATACACAGTATATGATATATCTATATCTATGTATGCTTTATGAGAGATGAATGATGCTATCTTTACTTTTATTGTAATAACTAATATATGCATATTATTCTGAATCTCCTAGAATATAATTCATGAAACTCAGGCCTGAACTTATATATTTGTTATTCCATTCCCTTCTCTCTCCCAGTCCCACTCATAATCCTTTCCACTTTGACTTTGGTTGGGTTTTTTTGTTTAATATTGATCCTAGTGGTTGACATTATGATGTTGTGCTGCTATTTTTTTGGTTATTCTTAGTGAAGTTAGTCATACAAAATTTGCATTGTTTCTTCTTGCAAAATTCTGTCAAGTATAACTTACATTATTGAGAAAACATGTCTGTCCCCCTACCCCCCCTTAAAAAATTAACACAGCATGCACATGAACAAAATAACAATGAATCGGTTGCCTAATGTATATATTTCTGTGAAGCAAAAAGTTTACTAAACTAGCCAAATCTTCAAAGATCATTCACTTAGTTCTTCAAGACCTGGTTGTTTTATGTAGTTTTATGAGTTCAATGTCGCAAAACATCCAGATTCAAAACAAAACTAAAACCATAGTGCACACACACATGCGCGCACACACACATGCGTGCACATGTCACACATGCATACATGTACACACTCTCCCTTTTTGGTGGGTGTAGGCTAAAGTATGAAACTTGCAGAAAAGCTTTAACAGTTATCACTGTTGACTGTTGTTGCTGTTGCTGTTTGCATCACAACTGTCATATAGTATTTTTCCTTAGACTATTCTCATGATTGTTAACAATGCTACTGTTGGTATTTTTCCTTAGGTCATCTTGATAATCATTTTTTATGTTATTGCTGGTGTTTTGCCTAAGATTATTCTAATGATTTTTAAATATTTAATGTAATTGTTGGTATTTTTCCTTATGACCTTAGCCCTCATAATTATTATTAATATTATTAATATTTTTTGTTACTTTACAATTACAGTTTACTAGTTTTTATCAGAATGGAATGTTTCATAAAACAATGACAGTTTCAGTTTATTTTTCATACAGATTACTGAATATAATGAAAGACATCTTTTAAAACTCATGTTTAATTAATCAGAATGCAGTTAATTTTACTCATCAGTTTAACTCTTCCGGAGTCTTCCTCTCTTTGTAAATCGATGCCAATTCATAAAACAAGTGGTTTAAAGATTTTTACCTCATTTAAAACAAGTCATTTGAATAGTCACAGTTTGTTAAACAATCATCAAATGACTTTTTGTCAAGATTAACAGAAAAGAGAATATTTGTCGTTAACAGTATTGGGAAGCATTGATGATGGTATTACTTAAATTACTGTAATAATAATTGATAATGATGATGATAGTTATACCAATAATATCTTAATGATGTTCAACAGGACTTTTAAAATAACACTAATTTAGTCATTAATAGACTTACTATTTAATATAATTTCTTACTATTAGTATCAAAATATTAATAGTGATATAAATTAGTTTACTTTGCAATATTATTTTTCTCTCCAACTATTTTTGCAGCTCCTACTATTTATAGTATTACTATTAACCCAATACTAGTACAGGTGGTACAACTACTAGTATGGGCGATACTACTAGTACTACTACTATACTAATACAGTAATAGTAATACTAGTACTGAGTACTAGTACTAGTACCACAGGGAAAATACTAGTAATAATGTAGTTTCATATCTTTGATGGTGATAACGATGATGATAATATTAATACTTATAAAAATTGAATATTCTAATCATCATGTGACTAATTAAATTTCAGTTAAAAACCTCTGGTTTCCAATATTTTAATTCTGATACAGCTGACACAAGAAACAGAAGCTGGGACAACATTTGAAATAGTCCCCCTCAGTTTTTCCTTGAATTTCTTGTCTTTCAAATTAAGCTTTTTTCCTGTTTATATCTCTGTACCTTACAATCCTTATTATGATGCTGTTGATGATACACAAAGATTTAAGCCTATCATATAAATCATTTGAATCACTGTGCAAATTACACATACAGTGATACACACATTTTTTGTTGTCTGGGTTTTACTTTTTTTTAATGAAAAAATATGTATGTACACAATTTAAGTTAGACAGGCTATGTATTAAGCCTTTGGTTTGGGTTGGTTTTGTTCCACTTGTGGTGGGTGTGGGGGGAGTTTGTGGTGTATTTCTTCATTGTTATTGATTTATGATTTTATGTTTCAATTTGTGTGCTTTCTTTTCTCCCTAAGAATATGACAGTTAATTTCTTAAAAAATGGGGTGCTTTTTCACATTTTCAGTATCAAGGTTCACTTATAAATTCACTGTCAGAAGTTTTGGGTCTCCTATATCACTAGCACTTTTGAGCCGACCCCCCTACTCTCGTACAAAGTATGCCACAGCAGGCAACAACACACACACACACACATCCAGCCTGCCGCCCTGAGCAGCTAGGCTAGGCTACACGAATCGCCACAAACCTGCCTCCATTATTGCCTTCACTTCTGGCCTTTCCGTAGTCAAAATAGAACCATCCAGCCGAATATGAGAGATCTATGTGTTTTCTGCAGAATCTTTATCAAGCTAAAGAGCGATAAAATGCACAGATGCACAAAGTTAAAATGAAAAGGGCCTCGGAGAAGCAGTCAAGAAAAAAAGAATGAAAAAAAAAATCAATGGCACTGACCTGGCAGTAATGCGAACACAAAGAACGCCATTTGGCCCATCGCCAAACTGCAGCAACCTGCAATTCGTTTTTCACCCAGCTACCTGCCGAGGGCACAACATTGCACAGTGCACACTTCCATGCAATCACTCCGGGCATTCCATCACGCTTCTCTAATTCCTTTGTATATGAATGTATTCCAATCCATGGCAAAGAACCAGAACATCCAGGGGTTATTCTTCATGACTGTCAAGAGGTGTCATGGCAGCTCAACTCCTATGTCCACAGCTGGGGAAAGCTTCAGCAACGCCACACCTCGCCCAGAACACTTCGTAATCCTCGATTCGGGGCCCTGCAGACGCCATGTATTTTTTCTTCTTTGTCAGCCAAAAAATCCCGATGCAAGACTTTCCATCTTTCTTGATGGATAATATGAGGCTTCGACATTTTTTCTTCCTCCTCGAGTTCGAATTTTCCATCAAAATAGGTATGGAGTGGGGCGTGTTTACTCACCCACCCCCGCCCCTACAGCGGCACAGTCAGTGGTGTGAAAAGGGGTTACCCATTCAAAGCACGTGATCAAATCTAAAAATAACTTTTCTCGGCACGCCAACTTAGTCCACTCTTTGGAGGGAGTACACTATTGTTTAAGTAAATCAATTTCCAGTTGTTATGACAACATCACCCTCATTGTGTTTCTTTTTGCACAGGAAACTTATAAATTTTGTCTTTATAGTATTTGTATCGATAAAAATGATTCTGCAGGTGGAAAACTAATTTTTTAATATATACCTCTCACCCCCACTTTATATAATGGCGTAGTCAAACTTTACAAGATTTGTACGTATGGATTGCCGCGAAACAGCCATCGGTGAAAACTGTGGAATGCGACTGGAGACGGACAGTGAAGAGAGGGAAGAGCACAGAGAGGGGAGGGAGGCGGTAGGTTTCACGCCTTAAAAAAAAAAAAGTCAGTCCATTGTGTGTGTGTGTGTGTGTGTGTGTGTGAACGGCGCGCGAGCGTGTGATGGTATAGTGGAGGGGAGAGGGGAAGCTTTGCCTTGGCCTCCCCACCTCCAGAAAGAGAGAGAGAGAGAGAGATGGCAGGAAAGGTGAGGGTGGGGGTCGAGGTTTAGACCAATCGGTGGACAGGGTGCCCAAGTGCTGTGAGTGACAAGCCCCTAACGATGCACTATCTCGCGAGCAGGGGGAGTGTGTTTGCCAAGACCCCCCCACCCCTTCCCTGGTCCTCCCCCCCTCCACCTACTACATTCTCCTCCTTCTCCTTCTCGTCCTCCCTCCCCACCTCTTCAACTCCCCCAGTCTTTCTATTACCTACAGTTAGTGCGGAGGAGCATGCGTTTGTCGCGTGTACATTCTCGTTGGTGAGTGTGTTCGAGGAGGAACCTTTTGCTTGGAGAGTCCCCGCTTAGTGGATTTTGTGAAAGCTTTGCAATGTTCCTCGTTGCCATATTCTGTCACAAATCTTGGATTATCTAGTCCAGGGGAACCGCCATTCTATTTTCTTGTTTTCACCAAGTTCAGGATTTCGCAATTTGTAAATTTTTAAAAATTTCACCACAGACCAAAATTTTGTTGTCAGCAGTGGTGCTCTTTTCGGCGTGGATTAAATTCAAGCCGATTGTTGTATTTAGTCGCTACGTTTTGCAAATCCGGTGATTTTTGTGTTGCTGTCGGTGTTTTGTGTCGGGCTTTGGGGGTCCAAAGAGGAAAAGTGTGTGAGTAATAAATATACGTAATATTCGTTGGAGGAAGTGAATAAAGTCTTATTTCATTTTTCAAAGTGTAACTTTTCACTTGGCCAAGGGGATCACTTTTCACTTGGCCAAGGGGATCTTCAACATTGTGATTTTTTTTTTCAAAGTTGTGTTTTCATTGTGTCAGTATATTGTGTTGGATTTTTACTGGTTGGCCGAAAAATGGATTTACTCTAAAACAACCAGGTAAGTGTGCATTTTCTACTTCTTTAGATCGTATTAATTCTTACAGTTTGCAGCTGTTGTGGCACTA
>CM054134.1:118469583-118484583 GCA_028751875.1 Rapana venosa
TACATTCTGCACACGCTATGGTTATCAAATGCCACACACACCCCAGTGAGAATTGTACGCCCCTGTATAAAGGCTTACTGTATACGCCCCTATGTACAGACCTACTGTATACGCTCTTATATACAATCCTACTGTACAGGCCCCTCTGTACAGGCCTATCTGTATACGCCCTTATATATATATATATACAATCCTACTGTACACGCCCCTCTGTACAGGCCTACTGTATACGCTCTTATATACAATCCTACTGTACACGCTCCTATGTACAGGCCTACTGTATACGCCCTTATATATATACAATCCTACTGTACACGCCCCTATGTACAGGCCTATCTGTATACGCCCCTATATACAATCCTACTGTACACGCCCCTATGTACAGGCCTATCTGTATACGCCTCTATCGCTGCCGTATACGCCCCTTGCCATCACGCATAGCTCGGCTGAAGTCTCTTCCTTCTTGCCACTTCTGGTAAATCAATAATAACAAAAAGTGTTATAGCATGTGGTGTGGCGTTTTATTAAGGACGCGTGTGCCCGCGCGCGCCTGTGTGTTTATTTTATTTATTTATTTATTTTTTTTTATTTCGAGGATAATGGAATAAGCACTCATGTGGTCGGTCTTTTTACATCCAGTCTCCATGCAGTTTTGTAAATTTTGATATTCGTTCCCACTTGCACACAGTGGCCTACTCTTTCTAAAAGCGGAACGGGTTTAACGTGTGCGCAAGATGTTCTGAGTGCGTTTGCACACGGGACTCGGTTTATAGTCTCATCCGAAGGACTTTTGGGGGGAGTGGAGTTGGGTAGTGGAGTCGGCACTGATGTTAACTCCAGAGGAAAAATCCTCGTGAAGGAGATTCGAACCCGGGTCAGCAGATCAGGAGCGCAATGCGCATCACTCTTAACAGCGCGCGGTGTGTGTGTGTGTGTGTGTGTGTGTGTGTGTGGTGTGTGTATGTGTGTGTGTGTGTGTGTAGAGAGAGAGAGAGAGAGAGAGAGAGAGAGAGAGAGAGAGAGAGAGAGAGAGAGAGAGAGAGATACCCCCCCCCCCCCTACTTTGTATATTATTTTAAAAAAACATTATTTTGTATATTTTATACATTTAAGAACCAGGATGACAGCAACACTAGTAAAAAAAGAAGCGAACACAAACAACAAACAAAAAACCTGCAGAAAAACAAACAAAAACCAAAAAAAGAATCCCATGATAAGTCCAGTAATGTTTGTATTAATTAGCTCTGCTATATTGAAGCACTTTTACCTAAAGTGTTCTCTTTCACAGGGTAAGTGCAGACGAATTGAGCTTCTTGTTATTATTATTATAATTTTATCGCTGCAATGGCGGGCAGAAGCGTTCCGTTATTATTCACAAATTTGATTAGACCCGCGCTCGCTCGCTCGCTCGCTCCCTTGCACAACATACTCCAAGAAGCACGCGCGAGCGCGCGCGCGCGCACACACACGCACACGCACACACACACACACACACACACCGGTTTTCTTTCTTTCTCGCAACAGGTGTTCACGGCAACGTGATAGAGAAGAACAACACAAAAGTTGTACAAACTAACTACAACAATTTGTGTAGGTGTGTTATTCACGTTTTCTGCACACAGGCCTATTTTAAATCGACTAGCAAAACCGATGCTACTAGATAAGGGACAAATAGCATAGATATAATTATTTGTTCCAAAACCCTATTCAACAAAACCAGTATTTGGTTAGGTAGTGGCGATTGTAATAAACCCAGTCACCTTACCAAAAAAATCATTGTCCTCGAGTTTTGGGTCTCTTTTATCTACATTAAAAAAAATTTCACTTCTGTGTATATATTTTCAATTGTCCCCTTCCCCTGCCTGCATGTTGCACCTATAGACACAGCAGCAGCAGCAGCGGAGAAAACGGCGTTTCCTTTGACAGAGGGATATCAGTAGTCTAAGAGGGGCATTGTCGGTGGAGTTGGTCGGTAGCTCGTGCTTTTCTTCGGGATAAAATGGTTAAGCTCTCTGACGTCAGCCCGCCTCTGATGCAGACAAGCTCATCACTTATATATAACACAAAAGCGTGAGAGAGAGAGAGAGAGAGAGAGAGGGGGGGGGAGAGGAGAGGGAGAGAGGGGAGGGAGGAGAGGGGGGGGGGGGGGGGGGGGGGGGGGGGAGAGGGGGAGGGGGGGGTGGGAGTGGTGTGTGTGTGTGTGTGTGTGTGTGTGTACACATATTATAATAACCCCCTTCCCCCTCCTGAGGAAGGCAAAAGCGGAAATATTGGGGAACATCTATATAATATGTTGGTGGTTCTACTTTCTTTGATATATATATATAATATATATATAATGATAATATATTATAATATATATATATATATATATATATATAATAATATATATATAATTGTGTGTGTGTGTGTGTGTGTGAGAGAGAGAGAGAGAGAGAGAGAGAGGAGAGAGAGGAGAGAGAGAGAGAGAGAGAGAGAGAGGAGAAGAGAGAGAGAGAGAGAGTTTATGAGGACAGGACATCTGTGCAGTAGTCCGGGTGACAACAGCACCCAGGTGTCTCAATCCTTCCCAGTGCAGGGCAAGCAAGGCTCGTTCAGTTCGGTGTAGGTAGCCTAGTATAGATGTTTGTTCAGAGAGAAACATTGCATACTGACTGATGTTAAGGAGTAGCAACAACAAGCACTATAGCTTGTAACCTGCCGCGCCGCTGAACACATGACTTAGTTATAAGGTAAATAGTAATGTTGGCAGCAGCAGCAGCAGCAGCAGCTCCTAGTACTAAGTGGTAGGCCTGCCTTTGCATGCCAGCCCTGTGGTTTGTTGTGCTGTACTAGATTCAGTGCTGTAAAATAAAATCCATATACTACATTATTATTAATATTATTATCATCATCATCATCATCATTATTATTATTGTTATTATTATTATTAATCATCATCATTATCATCATCATCATCATCACATCATCATCATCATCATCATTATTATTATTATTATTTAGTAGTAGTAGTAGTAGTAGTAGTAGTATCATTATTATTATCATTATTATTATTATTATTATTATTCATCGTCGTCGTCATTATTATTATTATTATTATTGTTTGTTCATATGAAGTATAATCTGTGTATGTGTGTGTGTGCGTTGTGCGTGTGTGTCGTACGTGCGCACATGCGCGCGTGTGTGTGTGTGTGTGTACCCATTGCCATCCCTACAGTTTGCAAAGACAGTGGTGAAGGCCAGTGGGGAAGGCTTTCCCCCCTCCCCCCCCCCTCCCCACCCCCGTGAAACAACTGTGTGATTGATTGATAGAGCTGTGCTGCTTGTGTACTGTCCTCCCCCCCCCCCCCCCCCCCCCCTCTCTCTCTCTCTCTCCCTGTCCACAGCTATTCAATCCTTAGGCTCTATGACGTCACACTGCCTCTGATTCAGACAGCACTCATCACTTTTGTTTTTTCAAAGCAACAACAACAACAACGAAGAAGACGAAGAAGAAAAACGAACGAAGAAGAAGAAGGAGGAGGAGGAGGAGGAGGAGGAGGAGGAGGAGGAGAAGAGAAGAAGAAGAAGAAGAAGAAGAAGAAGAAGAAGAAGAGAAGAAGAAGAAGAACGGAAGAAGGAGGAGGAGGAGGAAGGAGGCGGAGGAAAGGAGGAGGAGGAAGAAGAAAAAGAAAGCCCCTGTAACCATTTTTGTTAAAACGTCACATATTTCGTTCGTGTTTTTACAACAACCAAAAAAAAAAAAGCAAAAATAAATTACAGAAAAAGTAGTCTACATTCCTAATCAAAGAAAGCGTCCGAAACAGACAAGTAAATACTATTGAACTGCACCGATACAAGCAGCAGCAGCAGCAGCAGCAGCGGTAGTGGTAGTAGTAGTAGTAGTAGCAGCAGCAGCAGCAGCAGCAGCAGCAGCAGCAGCAGGGGTCAGAGTCCTGTGAAACAGGGCTTGGTCAGCCAACCCACATCAAAGCCAAGCGGGCAGGAGCTGTGTCCAAAGCTCTCTGTGGCGAGAGGATAGCCGAAAAACCACACAGAGGTTATTCTGAAGAGATAGAGAGAGAGAGAGAGAGAGAGAGAGAGAGAGAGAGAGAGAGAGAGAGAGAGAGAGAGAGAGAGAGAGAGAGAGAGAGAGAGAGAGCATTTCATGGAGGGAGAGGGAGAGAGAGCCAGCCCTCAAACTCTTCATTGAAGGGAGACAGAGACGAGAGAGAGAGAGAGAGAGAGAGAGAGAGAGAGAGAGAGAGAGAGAGAGAGAGAGAGAAGAGAGAGAGAGAGCAAGCATTTCATGGAGGGAGAGGGAGAGAGAGCCAGCCCTCAAACTCTTCATTGAGGGGAGAGAGAGAGAGAGAGGAGAGAGAGAGAGAGAGAGAGAGAGAGAGAGAGAGAGAGAGAGAAGAGAGAGAGAGAGAGAGAGAGAGAGAGGAGAGAGAGAGAGAGAGAGATTGTGTTTAGTGGAAAAGAAAAAGACGAAAGGTTTGGGGATTTTAACAATTATGAAGTTGCCATCTGTACACCATCCAAATATTTTCTTTTTCTTTTTAAACATCACTTTCATAAAAATCAAAACATTATAAAAGAAGATTATAAGGATGTCTATTAGATTCAGGAAACACAGGGGGAAGAGGAGGGGGGTAGAAAGGAGACATAAACATTATGGAGAGGCAGAGAGACCAAGGTACTAAGAAAGAGAGACAGCGTTCTCCATAAGGAGAACGTCGCTGCGAAAACCAAATTCTCTCTTTTCCTCTTCTCTCTCTGTTCTCTCTCTCCTCTCCTCGTCTCTTCTCTCCAGTAAACTACTTCGTAGTAAATTCGCAGCTAGTTAGATGGAGAACAAAACAAAACGAAACAAAACAACAAAAAAAGAAAATGAAGAAAAGAGAAAAAGAAAAAAAAAGGACAGTGTGTAGAAAAGTTGGGGCAAAGATAGGAGAGTCCATTATCTGAACTTACCTGCACAGCAACTGTGTTGACGTCTCTCTCTCTCTCTCCTCTCTCTCTCTCTCTCTCTCCTCTCTCTCTCTCTCTCTCTCCTCTCTCTCTCTCTTCTCTCTCTCTCTCTCTCTCTCTCTCTCTCTCTCTCTCTCTCTCTCTCTGTGACAATCTGACAATCTTCTGAGAAGAATGGCTTTTCTACTCGTGAACAAATCGGTAGTAATGTAGGCTTGAGCTACAACAACGTACCCAAGATCGGCTCTAGTCTAAGACAAGCAAGCGCAACACACATGTATGCAAGCACGCACGCGTACAAACACACTGCACTGTCGCGCGCGCGCATACTATGTGTAACACAGAGAGGGAGGGAGAGAAACACAGACACACACACACATGCGCGCGCGCGCGGACGCACGCACGAACACACACACACAGACACACACACACACACACACACACACACAACAATGCGCGTGGGCGGGTAACTCACACACATTAAGATGACAATCTTCTATCTGTTATTTCAGAATCACTTGTACATACACAGTCCTGTATGTTCAGTTCTTTAATCTCGATTGATTTTCATGGTATAATATTTTATTTTGCCCACTTGTTCGACCGTCTTTTGTACAATTTACTCTGTCTCTGTCTCTGTCTCTGTCTCTCAATATCAGTTAAAGTGAAACCAAGTTATATTAAAGAACGAACACACACACGTGTCATTTTTTTCCCCATTGCAAATCTATCGAGTGTTTAAATTTTTTTTAAAATCTTATTTTATTTTTTGTTTTGGGGTTGGTTTCTTGACAGTCTTTTTATTCATTTCTTTTTTTTTTTAGAGACAAGAATTGCTTCTTCTTTTGATGGGAGAAATATTAAAAATGAAAGGAAAACGGGGCCGTGATCTCAAAGAGCAAACTCAGTTTATAGATTTATAAAATCTTTATTGCTTTGTCTGAACTGCCTGCCCGTTTGTTATTTTGCGGGCGTTTTTGTTTGTGGGTTTGTTGGTTTTTTTGTGTTGTTGTTTCATTTTTCTGTAAACTACCAAATATAGAAACAAACAAATCGACGGACGAATGAAAGGGCAGTAATTTGTTAACATATCACAATAGTACAGAATGTTTCTTAAAAATAAAAAAAATACGATGCATCGCATCAACGAATATAAATCATAACATATCTATCTATCTATTTATCTATCTATCTATCTATCTATCTATCTATCTATCTATCTATCTATCTATCTATCTATCTATCTATCTATATGGAATAAAGAACGAAAACGAGAAAAAGCAACAATAAAATATTAAAAAATCAAAAGAGTGCTATTCTGTTTTGTTTTAGTTTTATATTTTGATGTAGGGCATCAAAAAACATACATGTAACACAGCAAACCAGAGAGAGAGAGAGAGAGAGAGAGAGTAAAAATGTTCAATGCGCGCGCACACACACAAGATTTTAATTTTCCATCTCTCTCTCTCTCTCTCTCTCTCTCTCTCTCTCTCTCTCTCTCTCTCTCTCTCTCTCTCCTCTCTCTCTCTCTCTCTCTCTCTCTCTCTCCTCTGTGTTGCCGCTTAAAACTGGCAGACAAAATAATTATAATCACGAAAATTCTGTCCATTCAGATTACTGAAGTATAACTGTTTACACAAGTGGAGGATATTTCCCCCTTCCAACTGACAAGTTGAAATAAAAACATGTTTTCTGTCAGAGCCACATATTTCGTTAATCCTTCACTCATTATTTTGTATTTTTGTATAGGTTTGTTTTTTCATGTATCTCGGGATTTTTTTTTAAAGAGTAATTGTTTATTTCTAAAAATTATTGGATCTATCTATTTTGCAATTTTTACTATTTTTGTCGTTGTCATAATTTTATTTTTGTTATAGATATTGTTTCGACGAAGTAAACTCAACTTCGATACTCAGTCATCGTCAAGAAAGTTTCCCGGCAGCTGATGTGTGCATATTTTTCAACCACCCCCCTTAGTAAAGAAAAAAGACTTAGCGTTCGTTTTGTTCTGTGTTTTTGTAGTGCCAGCATTTGCATGTGATAGAACTCAGTGTTGCTGACCTCCGCAGGTTTTATCAAGGGAGTTAACAGTTGTATAACTTTATTTTATCTTTTTATAATGTTATTTTTATTGTTCAGAGGTTTTCGCAGTGTTGACATAATAATTATACCCCTTAAAATTGAAAAGAAAATAACAAAAAGCATGTGGAACACTTATTCGTGGGTGTATTATTTGATCATAAGCTTCAGGGAATGGATTGAAAATTTCTTCCCGTTTAAAAAAAATATATATGCCTTTTTCGGTTTTGTGTGTGAAAATGAAAAAAAAAATCGATCAAAAACAATGTAATATGAAGAGTGTCTTGCAAATTATAATGAAGAGTTTGATCACACGTTTGGTTTTGTTCCATAGATTATACACAACTTTTCCCGTTAAGAAAAAAAATATATATATAAAAGCCGTACTACACCTGTGTTCATTTTTCAATAATAATTAATATGTACATGAAACGGTTACATCACATATAAGTTTATTAGTATATATTGTCGTTGCTGCAATAATACACGTATGCGATTACATAAACGAATTCAGTGCTTAAAATTTGCCCGATCTTTTGTTTGGTCAGTAGAATCTGAAAGTTTGTACCACGTTGCTAATAATTAGCAATAATAAACAAGAAGTTGCTTGCAGTAAAAGGCATTGTTACTCTATCCATGATTACTTAACTAGATTCTCGCCATTTATACCAGATACATGTTTGTTTGTTTTTATAGAAAGGAATGTTCTTTTATAAACAAATTCTTTGTTTGTCTTTGTAAATGTATGATACTACAGAATTGGCTTGCATGTCAGTGTCTCTTGAAGATTTAAGACAACAACAATAACTTGTGTCTCTTAAGCCTTCTATTCATTCTCAGTTAGTTCCCTTGTAAGTTTTAATTTTTATTGTATTTTTTTTTCATTTCCAATTCAGGGATTTTGTTTTGCTTTGATTGTTTTCCCCTTCATGAGAAAAATTAAACTTGCTTTCTCGGGGATGATAATTATATCGCCACAGTGCAGTGCCACGATTTTTTTTTTACCTGACTGCATGTGTGTGTGTGACACAGGTTTGTTTGTATTTCTCTTTGTTTTCGTTTTGTTGTTGTTGGGGATTTTGTAGAGATTTTAAACCAAAAACAAAAACCCTGTCTCCTTGCTGTGGATTCTTTTATCGTGAGGCATTGACTCGAAACCTGGTCACATGACCTCATCATGAGAAAGAGCAACAACACTCACAGAGTACGAATCAGTATCTAGCTGCAGAGAGGGGAAAGACACTCATTTCGGCTTTGGTAGTGGAAAGATTTGAACGGCATACCTTTGGCTGCCTAGTTCTGGTGCCTTAACCACCTGGCCACCCACAGAGGGCCCCTGTTGTTGTTGTGGGTAGGATGCAGGCTCCTGGCTTAATGAATGTATTTCTGTAGAGCTCAGCGCTAACAGAGGCTGGCATTATGTCCTGTCGAAAATGGGTCACCCAAGTTACACAAGCTGCACGTGCCTGTGGTGTGTTGTGTTTTGTGTGTGTGTGCGTGTGGTGTGTGCGTGCGCACGTGCCTCTGTCTGTATGTGTGCCTGTGTGTGTGTGTGTGTGTGTGTGTGTGTGTGTGCGCGCGCCTCTCTGTTTGCGTGCCTCTGTGTGTGTGTGTGTGTGTGGTGTGTGCGCACGTGCCTCTCTCTGTGTGCCTCTGTGTGTGTGTGTGGTGTGTGTGTGTTGTGCGCACGTGCCTCTGTATGTGTGCCTGTGTGTGTGTGTGTGTTGTGCTTGTGTGTGTTTGTGTGTGTGTGTGTGTGCCTCTGTGTGTGTGTGTGGTGTGTGTGCCTCTGTGTGTGTGTGTGTGTGTGTGTGTGTGTGTGGGTGTGTGTGCTGGCGCGTGCTCCTTGGCGCACATTCGCTTGTGTGCGAGAAGACTAGGAGGGTGTGTTTTTTTCCGGGAAGGGTGGAGGTGGGGGTGGGGGTGGGGTGCGTGCGTGCGTGTGTGCTGTGCGCGTGCACTACACATTTCCTTTTCGCTCCACTCCACCCCCCCCCCCCCCCCCCCCTTCCCTCCCTACCTCCCTCCCTCCCCCCTTGCTTTCGACTTTCCCCAGTTACACATCAGGATAGCTCCGCGCGTGCGCGTTCGTGCGTGTGTGTGCGTGCGTGTGTGTGTGTGTGTATGTGCGTGCGTGTGTGTGCGCGCGTGTGTGTGGTGCGCGCGCGCGCGGCGCGTGTAAGAAGCCAGAAATAGGCAATAGGTTTAATGGAGTACTAGCCATTTTCAGTCTGGCTATACATAAACAGGTAGGTCTGAGTCTAACCTAACCTAGCCTTGCCTTGCCTAGTCCTTTTTCCTTCAGGGGACCTTTCCAGCCACACTGACCTAAGGCGCACTGAACTGTCAGGCAGGATTGAGGAGTTTTAGAGCAGCCGACCGCTGGGGTCCGCGCGTCACACTGGTAGTGGTACTGGTAGTTATTACAGCAAGGGCAATATAAACCCATAACTGATACTGGAGGAGCTGACCTTAAAGCAACTGGATCTGTTGATGACACTCAAAATTGTTCTGTTCGTTTTTATTTCTTCTGTCGTTATCGATGTCATCATCGTCAGCATTGTCGTCGTCGTCGTCGTTGTCATCATCATCGTTTTGCGGTCGCCACTCTTTTATCACATGTGTTCAAATTGATGTGTGTCCATGTACTCTTAGTTATTTAGATATGTTTTTAATCCGTGTAAAACGCATTTCCTTTAATAGAACTGTGTGTGAATGTGTGTATGTGTGTTTAAAAAAAAAAGTTGCCTTTTATCATGTGCGTTCCTTTCTATATATATTATGTCTGTATTCTATTACTTTCTTAGATACGTTTTTAATCACTGCAAAGCAAATTTCCTTTAAACAGAGGACAATAAAAGAATTGAATTGATCATCATCATCATCATCATCATCATCATCATCATCATCATCATCATCAGAAAATAGCTACGTAGTACTTTGTCTATAGTGTCAAAGCAGCGTTTCGTAATGTTATTGTTTCTCTAAAAAATAACAACAACGAGAACAAGAACAAAAGCCTAAACGTATTAATATCGGAATATATACAGTCAACGCAAAACAAACAATCGAGGTTTTGAATAGATTGTGCTCAGCAAAGTCAAGTGAAAAGAAATTTTAAAAAGAGAAAAAGAAAGAAAAAGAGCCCCTACCACCCCTACCCACCCCCTTTCCAGCAAAACAGAAACAACAGCAAAATTGAGTATGATTGGGGGAAGGAGGGGGAGGTAGGGGGCTTTTTATGTGTCTCGAACTCGTGTTGTTGGTCTCACTCGTGATACGCCAATTCTGAAAAGAATACAAAAACACATTATGTTTAAACTGCCACTAGTCGAAGTCATTTCAACTTTGTATGGCTGTTTCAAGACAATGTAGTTAAGGAACAAACACACACTCTTGTTTTGCAGAACTGCTCAACAGTACACTTAGCTTCTCTGTTTCCTTAGGCTTGAAACCGTTCATAGTAGGTGTCTAGTCTGTGCACACAGTGCCTGCCTTCCTTCCCCAGTGCAGTAGACAGACAGACAGACAGACAGACAGACAGACAGAGAGAGAGACACAGACAGAGAGAGAGAGAGTGACACAGACAGAGAGAGCGAGCGAGCGAGCGAGCGAGCGAGGAGAGAGAGAGAGAGAGAGAGAGAGAGAGAGAGTGACAGACAGACAGACAGACAGACAGGGAGAGCGAGCGAGCGAGAGAGAGAGAGAGAGTGACAGACAGGGACGAGAGAGAGAGATGACCGACAACAGACAGACAGACAGACAGAGCGAGCGAGAGAGAGAGAGAGAGAGAGAGAGAGAGGAGGAGCGAGAGAGGAGAGAGAGAAGAGAGAGGAGAGAGCGAGCGAGAGAGAGACAGACAGAGAGAGAGAGAGGAGCGCGAGCGTGAGAGAGAGAGAGAGAGAGCGAGAGAGTGAGCGAGCGAGAGAGAGGACAGACAGCGAGGAGAGAGAGAGCGAGCGAGCGAGAGAGACGAAGACAGAGAGAGAGAGAGCGAGCGAGCGAGAGAGAGACAGAGACAGACAGAGAGAGGGAGGCGAAGTCTCCTAAGGACTGACTTAGGGCGGACACGAGCGGACAGGGCAGCAACCCAGTAGATACTGATGTAAAGTGACAAGACTGTGTCTCCCAGCCTTCAATGATCCCTGTCCCTAAGTCACCACCAGTCTGTGGGATCGGTTCTCTGAGGTACCTGGCACAGCAAGAAATTGGGGGAGGGGGGGGGGGGGGGGGGGGGGGGGGGGGGGAGGGGGGGTGAGGACCTTGACTATCTCCTAGGTCTAGGTGCAGACCTGCCAGTGCCTTAGTGGCGTTCGTAGTGTATAATATGTATGGAGATCAAGTACGTGCATATGACACAGATGCTTTTGCTGTTTTTGTTAATGTTTTGGTTGGTTGGTTGGTTGTGGGAACGTGAAAAATTATTCTGTATATTAACATGCGGCACCCGAAAGTTTACCAGCGTTTTTAGGGGTTACCAACTTGTTCGTTTAAGTGTTTGATGTATGGATATCTTTGGCTGATACTGATAGTGTGTGGAATTGATACATTGTTATATCTCTGTGTTTCTCCTATGTCTCAGAAAATGTTGGTAACGATGATTGTGATGATGGTTGCTATAGTTGATTATATGACGGCTGATATGATGGTATAGAGCATAATTATGGGATGCTCCACACGCAATGATAACTCCTTGGAAAGTTTGAAAATCTCAAAAATCAATACTGAGTAGATAAGCGTGACTTCAAATGTAACCCCCCCCCACCACACACACACACACACACACACACACCACACACACACACACACACACAACACACACACACACGCACACACACACAACACACACACACACACACACACAACACACACACAACACCACACACACACACACACACCACACACACACACACACCACACACACACACACACACACACACACACCACACACACACACACACAACACACACACACACACACACACACACACACACACACACACACACACACACACACACACACACACACACACACACACACACACTCTCTTCTCCTCTCCTCTCCTCTCTCTACCCCCTCTCCACCCCGCCAGGCTAAAAAAAAAATTTAAAATCTAGTGCGGTTTTCGTTTATTATTGGTCACGTTATGTTGCCGATTGTGTCCTCGAGAACAATACTGCCTGCATACAGGCAAACTGTATTATATCATGTCTAAAATGTGCATGCGGGGTCACACATATGAACGTTAATTTCAAAGACTGCCTAAAGTGTGAGCGTTTAATAGCACAACACACATCACACACCACGTCCGACAGGCGCCAATAGCGAACGCGCTGTGGGTGAAGTGTGTGTGTGTGTGTGGGGTGTGGGGGGGGTGTATGTGTGTGTGTGTGTGTGTGGGGGGGGGGGGGGGGGTTATTTGTGTGTGTGTGTGGTGTGTGTGTGTGTGTGTGGGGGGGGGGGTTTATTGTGTGTGTTGTGTGTATGTGTTGTGTGTGTATATGTGTGTGTGGTGTGTGTGGGGGGTATTATTGTGTGTGTGGGTATTATTGTGTGTGTGTGTGTGATTGTGTGTGTGTGTATTGTGTGTGTGTGTGTTGTGTGTGGGTGATTGTATGTGTGGTATGTGGTGTGTGTGTGTGTGTGTTTGTGTGTGTATATGTGTGTGTGTGAGTGTGTATATTATTTTATTATTTATTTTTTTATTTTATTCTTGTATATCGAGGATAATGGAATAAGCACTCATGTGCTTTTTTTTTTTTTTAACATTCAGTCCCCGTATGTATGCAGTTTTGTGAATGTTGTCATCTGTTCCCACCGGCACACAATGGCCTACTCTTACGAAAAGCGGAACAGGATTTAACGTGTGCGCAAGTGTGTGTGTGTGTGTGTGTGTGTGTGAAGGTTGCGTATGTGTGTGTGTGTGAGTGTGTGTTGTGCGTATGTGTACGAGAGAGAGAGAGAGAAACAGAGACAGACAAACAGACAGAGAAACAGAGACAGAGACAGACAGAGAGGATGGGGAGTGGGTGGGGGTGGATAACGATAACAAATTTTTTATTTTCGGAGGGTAATAGAATAAGTTCAAGACTTATTTTTTTTTCTTTTTACATTCAGCCCTGCGGGATGGGAGTGGGGATGGGGGAAGGGAGGGGGGGAGGATAACAATAAGGATAAGGATATTTTATTTTCTAATGGTAACAGAATAAGTACATGACTTTTTTTGTTGCATCCAACTCTCCGGGGAGACGCGCGCGCGCGCGCGCGCGACACACACACACACACACACACACACACACACACACACACACACACACACACACACACACACACACACACACACACACACACGTACGTTTGTTTGCTTATTCTGTAGTCTGCTAGTCTATGTTTTTGGATGTTTTGCATTTTTGTGTGTTGTTTGTTGTGTTGTTGTTGTTTTGTTTTGTTGCTTTGTCAAAGCGTTTGCAGTCCTTTAGATGATTTTTCCAGTGAAATGTTTCGTGAATATAATATCCATCATAATAACAAAAACGATACTATTGATAATAATGATATATTAATTATAGAGAAATTCAAAACTACAAGAAGCAGCAACCCGAGAATTGCGCCATTTGAATGTTCTATGAAGAAGAAGAAGAAGAAGAATAAGAATAATAACAATAATAACAACAACAATAATAACAACAATAACAACAACAACAATAATAACAAAATAATAACAACAACAATAATAATAAATCAGAGGGTTGTAACTAAGTTAATACAAAAATTATTATTATTATCATCATTATTGTTATTAATATTATTTCTAGATGGAATTGTCAGCTTTAACCGCTGGCTCGCACTCGTGCTTGTATCATCATAATGATAAGAATAATAATCATCATGCTCATCATCATCGTGATCATCATCATGATCATCAGCAGCAGCAGCAGCGGCGGCAGCGTCGCAATAATCATCGGCATCATCTTTATCATGATCATCAAACGTTGCTGTATCACACTTGTCTATTTTTACTTTGGTTGTTGTTTTTTGGTTAGGGTAGGATTATTCGACAAGCCTCTACTTGGTTTTGCCTGCGTGTTTGCTGTTGTTGCTGTTATTGTTGTTATTTGTTTGTTTGTTCGTTTGTTTGTTTGTTTTTGTACAAACTCTCGAAGTCCACTTTGCTTTTCATATTACCTTGATTTAGAAAGATGACGATAATGAGAAAGAAAGAAACAAATACAAAATTCCCATTTCTTCTTCTTCTTCTTCTTTCTTTTCTTCTTCTTCTCTTCTTCTTCTTCTTCTTCTTCTTCTCCTCTGTCTGTCTGTCTAACCTGTGTGTGTGTGTGGTGTGTGTGCGTGTGTGTGTGTGTGTGTGTGTGTGTGTTTGTCTGTCTGTCTGTCTTCTTCTGTCTCTCTCTCTCTCTCTCTCTCTCTCTCTCTCTCTCTCTCTCTTCTCTTCTCTCTCTCTCCCTCCCTCCGCCCTCCTCCTCCCTCCTTGGTTTAATGTCTATTCACTACTCCGTGATCTAGGCAGACATAAAATGTTCCTGAATGGCATTCAAAAAGAATACTGCTTTTCTTCCATGTTATTATTATAATTTTATTGTTATGTTGTTTTTCATTCCTCTGTTGTTGTTGTTTTTCATTCCTTGGCTCCGAGGTTCGTCAAAGGGGAGGATTTTGTGTATGCCGCAGTTTATGCCCTTCATTGTGGTAGCCACATTCCGACTTCAGGGGGTATTTTATGTATTATACCTAACATGTTTAGACTAACTGAAAAGAATAAAAACCAAACCAAACAAAGTAAAGCAAAAAACCCCACACAAACAAACACAAACTCGCAAACAATTACCAACTTGGCAGCCAGCCAACCCAAAGAGCCAACTACCCAAGTAAAAAAAAACACACAAAAAACCCAAAAATTAAAAAAAACAAAAACAAAAAAAAACAACCCCCTTCCCCCAAAGAAAAACC